>MJUU01048076.1:41371-56207 GCA_002080025.1 Modiolus philippinarum | reverse complement strand
TGATCTTCCACCTTTTCATGGAAAACATTACTGCTCTGTTCGTTATCTTCCCCAGAAAAATGAACACTAGTTGATTGTATACTGAATCTCTTAGGGCACAAACTCCTGTGATGGGAATTAACCTCTTTACAATAAACACACAACTTGCTGCGTTTACACTCCTTTGAATTATGACCTATCCGTAAACATTTGAAACAGCTTCCTTTCAGTTTTCTCTTTCTTTCCTCAATAGTCTAAAATTTCTTACATTCATCACTCCAGTGCCTTTCACCACAATAGCGGCATTTATCGAATTGATTGTTTTTTCTACTGTTGAAGTTACTAATGCTTCCGCTGAATTTGATGCTTTATAGGAAGAACCGTTTCTTTTCCATGTAAATGGCTTATATCCTGGAGATTTCGATTCCTTTTCACTGAAGGCATGAAACTGCTGTTTTGAATCCTTAGCTTTGTCAGGGGTACACGATTTTTCTTTTGCATTTACGTAATCATTTAAATTTTCACACAATTTTGCAATGGTCCATTTATCTTTAGAACCCTTCTGAATTTCGAGTTGTAATAAAACATCTTCAGGTAGTTTTGTTTTAACCATAGAAATAAACACATCTTGATCCACGTTTTGGTTTAATACTTCCAGACTACGAAGATGACGTTGCACTTTATCAAGAAAATCCCGAAGATTACTTGTTTTATTAGTTGCTACTGGTAAATTTATCATCTGTTTATAATGTATATCGATTGCATCCTGTACATTTCCAAACCTTTCTTGCAGTATTTTCAAAGCTAGATTATAGTTATCACTTGACAATGTCAATCCAGAAATAGCACGTTTTGCCTCTCCTTGTAATTTACTACGCAAATAATTAAATTTCTCAATATTAGATAATGATTTGTGTTTGTGAACTGAGGCTTCGAAAGAGTCCCAAAATTCTATCCAGCGTGATCTATCACCATGGAATGCAATCAAATCTAATTTTGGTAATTTTACAGAAGACACTTCCTTTTTTTTTATTCGTTCCATCTCTTGTTGTTCCATTTGAAATTTAAGAATATCTTTCATTTCCCTCTGAATATCTAAGATATGTTCAGAAACAGATTCCTTAGATTTGTCTTCAGTTTCTTGTATTTTAGAAATTTCCACCAACCTCTCTTTGTATTCTTCCATTTCCAAGAAGCAATCCATTGCCTCTGAACACATTTGGCAATCTTCTTCTACAAGTGTTGCAATGAGAACGTCTTCTTCATCCAAAGCATTCGCTAATTCTTTACTTTGTTTTCTAGCTTATTTGCAAAAGACTTTAACCTCTCGATACACTTTGAAGCTTAAGTAATACATTCTCTATCTGTGTCTTTTGTCACTTCTCCTCTCAGAATCGAAATACTTAAATCTATTTCCTTTTTCAATGTATTTCTATATCGAGTGCGTACTCCTTTAAGATAACTCACATTACTTGCCATTATGAATCTTTTGCACAAAACACAATTACTTCTCTTTAGTTATTCCCGGGTTTCGGCACCACAAATGTCGTGACAGTCCTTGTCGGCACAACACTTAAGAATTCTAATATAGAGGCAGACACACAACAACATTCCAACACCTTGATAACTTTATTAAGCACTAAATTATAATCATTTGTTAACGATTTATATAGGCAAGATACTCCGTTTGCTCCGTACCATGCTTTTTTCATATACAAAACAATTAGGAGAAAATATGTCAAATAACGGAGGACGGAGAAAAAATTATCAATATATACAATAGAAAAGACGGAGAAAGTTCATTTGACGGAGTTTAAAGTTCATATTGGAATAACAACGTAGAAAAAAAATGTCCACAAAATCGCATCTCGCGACATAGGGGGTAGACTTGAGATTTTCGGGAATCCTGCACGATTTTAAAAGAATTCTCATTGGGACTGGGTCCTATAAACGGACCCAAATTTTGCAGAAAAAACACTGCATTTTGTTTTGTTTAGACAGGTTTTTGGTTTATTCAGGGTTCGGTTTAGACAGATTTCCCTGTATATGAATTTTGGCTGATGTATATGTAGTACAATACAGAAAGAGACATATCATAACTAGATGTTGTCGGAAACGACAGCTATCCCCGCATTCCCTGTTTGACACAGAAAACAGTTGTTTTACACCCTTGGCATATTTTTTCATTTTATTTTAAATCTAACTATTGATAGTCATCATTGTTACTAAAAGAATTCTAGGATATTTGGTTGCTAAGTAGAATTCCAAAAATAAGTGGTCTTTGAGACTTCCAGGAAATTAACCAAGATTGGAATTGATATTTTTGAAATCCAGTTGATGAAAATCTTTTTCCTAAACTAAATAAACAATATTAGTATGGTTCCTAGGTAGAATTCCAAAAAATAAGTGGTCTTTGAGACTTTCAGGAAATTTACCAAAATTGGAATCAAATATTTATGAAATCCAATTGATGAAAATGTTTGTTCTAAACTACATAAACATTTTAAGTATGGTTGCTAGATAGAATTCTAAAAAATAAGTGGTCTTTGAGACTTTCAGGAAATTTACCAAAATTGGAACAGCCTTTCAGAATCTTAGTTATCAGAATTTTGTTTTTTACCAAATACATTGTCAGAATATAAGATGATATGCCAAAATAAAAAAAATAAGTGTCTTTGACATTTTCAGGAAATTTACCAAAGTTGGAACCGGAACCAAAATTCCAAAAGCTTATTGCAAATCTATAGACTATATGCAACAATTCTGCATAAAGATTTGATCCCTAAATCCAAAAATGTAGGAGGAGTTTGCGTCACATGCCACATGTGTCTAATCCACATGTTTGTGTATTTGTTAAAATTGACATCATGGGGCCTCTTGTTTGCACCAAGACCAATATCAAAAATCCGAAAGCTTATTGCGCATCTACAGACTATATGCAACAATTCTATAACAAAATTAAATCCCTAAACCCATAAATGTGGGAGGAGGTTGTGTCACATGCCACATGTGTAAAAATTGACATCATGGGGCCTCTTGTTTGCACCAAGACCAATATCGAAAATCCAAAAGCTTATTGCGCATCTGCAGACTATATGCAACAATTCTACAACAAAATTAAATCCCTAGATCCAAAAATGTAGGAGGAGTTTGAGTCACAAGAAAAGTGTGACGGACGGACAGACGGAGGGTATAACGTTATCCCCGAACTTTCTTCGAAAATGCGGGGATAACTAATCACTATCATAGTGGGAATGTCTTGGTAATATTTACATTGAAAATTATTGGGGCAATAAAACCCTAGTTTTGTTAAGACATTTCAGATTGAGGAATATTTCAACTTAGTTTGATTTTTATTTATTTAGACTTCAAGGTTTTGCATAGAAGAATTTTTATACGACCGCAAAAAATTTTGAGGTCATATTGGTATGATAATGGTGGCGTCGTTGACGTCTGTAGACACTTTGTTTTCGTGCGACAAATTAATAGTTCTTGTAGACCAAGCCTTATGAAATTTTAGCACAGCCTCCAAGAAAATAAGGTCTCTCTGACCTATATTTTCCGCTTGAGTGGCTTGCATTCAAATTTACATTTTAGTTCATATCTCAGTTACTATACATAGTACAATAGTCTAACTGTGCATATGCATGCATCTCTGATGGTAGGTCAGCATCCAGGCAAAATTAGGTCACTTTGACCTATATTTTCCGCTTTGGTGATTTACATTCAAGTTTATGTCCGAGTTCAGATCTCAGTCACTGTATATACTAGGATCATTTAACCTTGCATGTGCATGCATCTCTGATGGTACATATTGTAGGTCAGCATCCAGGCAAAATTAGGTCACTTTGACCTAAACTTTCTGCTTGA
Source organism: Modiolus philippinarum (assembly GCA_002080025.1). Taxonomy (NCBI): domain Eukaryota; kingdom Metazoa; phylum Mollusca; class Bivalvia; order Mytilida; family Modiolidae; genus Modiolus; species Modiolus philippinarum. Next base: position 52,358 of record MJUU01048076.1, on the reverse strand, counting down.
GTGACTTACATGCAATTTTGTGTTTAAATTCAGGTCTTGGTTACTGTACATGGTAAGATCATCTAGCCTTTGTATACATGCATTAGAGATGGTAAATGAGCACCCTGGCCAAATTGGGTTTCTGTGTCCATGTGCCATAACGAGGTGAACTTTGTAATCGTTGATTACCTATGTTTTATTTTTCATCGGATTTTGACGGTTTTTCTCTGTATTCCTCTTGATATAAGCTTTCAGTAATAAGTCAACAGATTTGGCTTAGCTCTTACAGTTACCGAGCTACAAGGGGTCCATGGGGCTGAAATTGCAATTTTTCGAAATATGTGAAATTTTGATTTGTTATAGGATTTTGATGGGATTTTTTTCTTTGGGTTCCTCTTGATACAATGTTTCTGTAGTAAAGCAACGGATTTTGCATAACTCTTTCTGTTTCTGAGCTACAAAGGTTCAAAAGGGCCTATAGCAATTTGTTTTCGAAATAAGTCACTGTAAGTGAAATCTTCATTTTTCATCAAATTTCATTGGATTTCTTTGTTTTGGAGTCCTCTTGCTTTAAACTTTTGGTTGTATGTCAAAAGTTTTTGCGTAGCTCTAGCCATTTCTTAGCTATGAGGGGTCAAATGAATTGAAATTGCAATTTTCAAAATATGCAATTTTTTTTTATTGACTTTAAATGGGGTCAGTTTCTTCACTTTCCTCATATCATATTTAGTTAAAGTAGTATCTTGACCGATTTGACATACATGTACCTCTTACCATTTCCAATATATAGAAAGAATTATAAAGCTTTTTTTTAACTTTCGTTAGTTTGTGTGCAGCTAATTACTGGATGCAAGCTCTTAATTATGTCCATTTAATTACTGTATCAAGCTCTTTACTGTGTCCTCATCCATTTTGAATTTGCTCAAATTTCAGTGTTTGACATGCCGAGGTCATATCATGCAGCGCTCGGCGTAGCCCTTTACTTGGTTTGAGCAATACAAGCTCAGTCTACTGAGCCCCTAGTCAACTAGTTAATGTGTACACATTCACTTATTTATTAAAGGTACATATAACTTAAGGTACAAGAAACTATATATGAAGTCTTCTTCAGGCGAATACATTTTTGTAGGTTGGTTCGATTCCAACAGGAGACAAATATTATCTTGTACCATCAGTCCGTACATGTATTATAAAGGTAAATTACATTAAATATTTTGTCATGTAAACAGTAAATTAAAGTTGGAGTATGCATTTCAATTTTTTGATGAGTCATGTTCAGTATTTGTATTTTTGGGCATTTTCTGAATTTCATGAATCATATCACACAAAAGCTTTTTAATGGACCATGTTTGTACCTCCCTCAAATCCTCAACAGCTATACAAACTTGACAACGGACAAAAAGCTAAAGACCTTTGAAAGGGACATGTCATTTATCATCTCAGTTGATACCTTGTAATTGCCTATTTTATGATAATAAAAAGTAATAAACAAAACAAATGGAATAAAAAGTCTTCATAACTGCAATAGCAATACATTTGTTACACTGGCAAAACATTGATGTTTGGAAAAAAAAATAAAGTCTTTTGAGTGTCTTCATTAAATGGCAAACTTCTGCCCTGTAGGTGTTTTTCCTGGAATCTAAAAAATAAATTTAAATGTCACTGGATCTAGTAAAAGTTTAAAACTAAAGATACAGTATGAGCGTTATATATAGTGTGTGATAATACCCCTTGCAATATGGGGATATACAAAAATCATGGTTTTTGTTCATTCTTCTGTTTGTTATTACATCAGCCATAGGATTACATGTACATACACATACTTTGTGGCGACAACACCTAGACCACTGTTGAAACTCAGTGAAACTTTCACAGACTATGTGACAAAAACTCCTCCAGCACTAAGAGAACTTCTGTGAAACTTTTACAGAATTGTCGGTACATATTGCCATTGTGCACCAGCTATTTTAAAACTTGATTATTTGACTTGATTTTTGTTGTTGACTTTTTACTTCTGGAATCAAATGGGGGAGCAGGGATATATATTAGATAGACTTGCCTCATCAGTGCCAAATCCAGGAGGAGGCCAAGAGTGTCTCCACCCACCTTAGTTTTGAAAATATTTAAAATTCCAAGGTGTTTTTTTAATCTGATTCCAACCCCCATACCCACCATTTATAGATAAATTATGGGTTGACCCCCCCCCCCGGCCCCTCATGAAATAGCTGTATGTTGTATGAAAACTTGATTGATTAGTTAGAGTTTAACGTCCAATGAGCAATATTTCAGCTATATCAGGACGAGAACAAGTTAATCAATTCAAAAAATTGAAAGTATCAGAAGAAAGAAATAAAGGTGGAAGGGACAACCTGGGCAACGACTTTTGACTGCCACTGGAAAATTGGAGAAATGGGTAGGGGCAGGATATTTAGCCTTCCATACGACACCCAGTGCGTCTGCTCTCTTTAGAGAAATATAGAAGGGGTCTTTATACTGCATGGAGCGTGGCGTTTCTCGACACAGTTTGGCTACAATGGTTCGCGGTCAGGCTTTCCGTATTATGACCTGAAATCGCCTTCACACATTTTATAAGTTTTATGCACAGTATTAAACTAAATCAAAAGTAGGTCCCTTTCCATTTTGAGGAAAAATGTTTTGATATGATCAGCACTGAAGAGACTTAGACATAATTGGTCAAAATGGCCATATGTATAAACCAAATTTACAGAAACTGTAATTTGTTATTTATAAATGTGCATATAAAATTGGGCAAACAGGTTTTTTGGACACAAAAAAAGGGGGGGGGGCCCTTTCTGACTTTCTCAGTAATCTAGTTGTATTTTCTTATGATGAATACCCAAAAAAACAAAATTCTTTATTTAATGTACCACGAGGAAAGAAATGACATTCACCATGAATTCATTTTCATACTATCAAAAAAGAAGAGACATGATCTACCTAAACATAAGTGTACATACATTCAATATTTAAATTCTAATTGCTTTTTAAAATTTTCAAATCTAACTATGGAGAGTGGATAAATTATGGTAAAAATCCGGATAAGGTGGTGTAATCTTTTTCACTAATGATAAATGATAAACACCGAGAATCGCATTCTTATAGACTTTTCAGGGAAATAACACAGGGCTTTATTTGGAATATGAAAATTTATTCATCCTGTCAGAACCAGAATATCATTATCAAATTATGCAGGTGTTCACATTTGAGAAAAGGGACTTCTCTGCTTTTAGGCAAGACATGCGAATATTTTTTTTTTCTGTAAGACCGTTGATTTTTTCATTTTCTAGTTTTACGAACCTTCTTACCTTAAAAATTTAGGCCCAAATTTGAATAAAAAATTTTTTTTGAATTTTTTCCCTACCATACAAATATTTGGTCTATTATTCAATAAAATTTCTATTATCTTAATCCAAGTTACAGTTTTTTTGGCAGACCTAAATTTTTCTAGAATTTTATTTTTTATTTAGCTTGTCCTTCCTCCTACCCACCAACATTTATGAAAAAGTTCGTAAAACCAAAAATTAAAAAAACAGAGGCCTAAACAACTTAAGGGGGAAATCAAAAGAAAAGGTTAAGGAAAATCCTCATTGATGCATTTACCTGATGTGTGTTTCACTTTATGGTTGGCCACATTGTTGATTTTTACCCTTTCAAATATGTTTATAGCATGTAACGGTTTATAGTATCCGCTGTGAAATAAATTCAAAGGAATAAATTTCATAGCTCATCCAGCTGGAAAGTATTTACTGCTCACCTGGTGAAATATAGCAAAAACATTTGTTCCATTTGGAACTTATTTCACAGGATACTATTTTGGCCTACATATGAAAAAGAAAGGAAATGGGGTAAATGTCAAGGAGATTGATTGATTGATTGAATATTGTTTAACGTCTACTCAGCAATATTTCAGCTATATCAAGACGAGAACAAGTTTGTTGATAAATAATCACTTTGGGGTATGGAAATGGCCATGGGACGGGAAATTCTGACTGCCACTGGAAAAGTAGGGTGAAATCGTCAAGGGCGGGGAATTTAGCCTTGTAGCCGATCACCTACGGACCACCCCAAAAGGAGCTTGCTACAAGGGTTCTTTAACGTGCAGGAAGCGTGGCATTTCTTCCAACACGTGGACCTGAGTTTACATCCCATCCGAAAGATGGGTTGTGTATTTATTAATCCCGCACAACCACGGAATGGGTCCTATTTCTATATCCCGGGACCCTCGGGGTTAGCCTCCGTTTAGGAGGGGTCACACCCCGCAAGCCGGAGATACTGGGTCCTATTTCTATATCCCGGGGTTCCCTCGGGGTCCTCTGTTAGGATGGCTCATACTCCAAGCTCAGAGGATGCTGCGGGCCTATTCTTCAGCCGGGACCGCGCACGGCGGAATGTCAAGGAGACAACATCCCATATCCAGGTTAAAACGACCCAAAACAAAGCATCTAAGTACTACAGGTTTGTTTTATAAGCAAGTTATGTTTTTGTGTACTGATAAATCGATCATCTTATAACATGATCAACAAAAAAAAATTATATCGGTCCTTGAGATGTTCTGTGTTCAACTCTTTATTGAAATGTAACTCTGAAGTCGCTATTTATCAAACACAAATTTGAACATTGTCCTAGTTTCATGTTGTTTGCTGTCACTGGATCCATCCCAGGTCCCGTTTCTCAGGCCAAAATATAACCGAAGGCTGTCAGTTGTATGACAGAACCCAATGGTTTGACTTTGAAAAATCTCCGAGGGAACTTTTTTGTGTTAAACAGAACTTATATCTATTCAGACTTTAATTAAAATAATTTTGATTAAATTTACTGTCATTCAAAGAGTTTAGATTAATTATTATAAGTTTCGTTTTTTCAACAAATTTGCAATTTTTATCAATTCTCACATTAGCCAATCAAATCAACATTGTTGCGTGTATTTCATTCATATCGTGTACACACACGATATATGAGCGAAATACACGATTGAAATGATTTATTTCGTTCATTCAGTGTAGATGTTCCGTGTATAGCGTGTATGTATGCAACTAATCGTTTGAAGCGTGTATGAATGCAACGAGTCGTTTGAAGCGTGTATGAATGCAACGATTCGTTTGAAGCGTGTATGAATGCAACGATTCGTTTGAAGCGTGTAATTCATTCCGTTTTCCGTTCGCTCCACTCGCGTGTACACTCCGTTCGCGTTCCGTTCATGTTGTAACGTTGAGCGTTCAACCAACTGTAATACAAACCCGCCTTAAGGCTTCAAAGTCAATCTTTTCCACATAATCACGACTTATACAATATAATACAAAACAGTCTAAAGGTCTTCAGCCTTTTCATGAACCATACAATATAATACAAACCAGCCCAAAGGCTTCAAAGTTAATCTCTTCAACATAATCATGACTTATACAATATAATACAAAACGGCCTAAAGGCTTCAAAGTAAATCTCTTGAACATAATCATGACTTATACAATATAAAACAAACCAGTGTAAAGACTTCAAAGTCAATTTCTTCAACATAATCATGACTTGTACAATATAATACAAAACAACCTAAAGGTCTTCAGCCTTTTCATTAACCGTACAATATAACAAAAAAAACAGCCTAAATGTCTTCAGCCTTTTCATGAACCATACAATATAATACAAATCAGCCTAAAGTCTTCAAAGTCAATCTTTTCAACATAATCTTGACTTATACCATATATTCCAAAACAACCTAAAGGCTCCAAAGTCAATCTTTTCAACATAATCACGACTTATACAATATAATACAAAACAGCCTAAAGGTCTTCAGCCTTCTCATGAATCGTACAATGTAATACAAACCAGCCTAAAGGCTTCAAAGTCAATCTCTTCAACATAATCATAACTTATAAAATATAATAAAAAAAAACAGCCTAAAGGTCTTCAGCCCTTTCATGAACAAGACAATATAATATACAACAGCCTAAAGGTCTTTAGCCTTTTCATGAACCTTACACAATAAAAGAAATAAGCCTAAAGGTCTTCAGCTTTTTCATGAACCATACAATAAAATACAAACCAGCCTAAAGGCTTCAAAGTCAATCTCTTCAACATGATCATGACTTATACAATATAATACAAAACAGCCTAAAGGCTTCAAAGTCTATCTCTTCAACATAAACATGAACTATACAATTTATAACAAAAAAGCCTTAAAAGTTTTAAAGTCAATCTCTTCAGCATATGCATGAACTATAAAATATATAACAAAACAGCCTTAATGGTTGTATAATTAATCTCTTCAGCCTGATCATTCACTATACAATATAATACAAAACAGTCTAAAGGCTTCAAAGTCAATCTCTTCAACATAATCATGAACAAGACAATATAATACAAATCAGACATAGAGGTTTTAAAGTCGATCACTCCAGCATATGCATGAACTGAAAAAATATTACAAAACAGCCTTAATGGTTCCAAGAATAAATCTCTTCACCCAATTCATGACCCATACAATTTAATACAAAATAGCATAAAGGCTACAAAATCAATCTTTTCAGCCTTTTTACAAACCATAGACAGAACAGTCTTAGGGCTACAAAGTCTATCTCCTCAGCCTTCACATAAACCATACAATATCAAAACAAAGCAGCCTTAATGCTTAAATGGCAATTTCTTCAACATAAACAGGAACTAGACAATAAAATACAAAACAGTTCAATTCTACAATATACATCTTTTCAATATGGTATTGCATATGCGTGAACCATACAATAATATACAAAACAGCCTCAAGGCTACAAAATCGATATCTTCAACATATACTCGAGCACGAAAAAATATTACAAAACACATAAGATTTCAAAATCTATCTCTTCAAGATATGAGTGAACCAAACAATACAATAAAAAAAACAGCCTAAAGGCTACACAATCAACATCTTCAGACTATGCATGTATCAAACAATACATTACAAAACACCCTTAAGGCTACAATATCTTCAACATGTACACGACCAAGAAATCATAATACAAAAAAACCTAAGGTTTCAGAATGAATGTCTTCAGCAGATGCATGAACCAAACAATATAATACAAATCATCCTAAAGGCTACAAAATCAATATCTTCAACATACGAGATAACGACACAATACAATGCAAAACAACCTGAGGGTTACAAAATCAATATCTTCAACATGTACACATCCAAGAAAACATAATACAAAACAACATAAGGCTTCAGAATCAACGTCTTCCACATATGCATGAACCAAACAATATAACATAACTAAATACCGAAGTTACTGTGAATAAAACAGCCTAAAGATTAGAGTCAAACTCTTCGACATATGCATGAACAAGTCATTGCAATACAAAACACTTAAAAGACTATAAATATTTTTTTTTCATATACATCATAGTACAATAACAAACAAAACATCATGATATATTAAACATCAAAACATCATTCAAATATTAAAAATCAGGCAAAAAGTGTGAATTCGTCAAAATATACATTGAACGAAACAATCAAATATATTAAAGCCTTAAGGGTAAAACGTTAATTTGCTTTACCTTATTCACATACCAGACAGCATGATGTGATTAAATGTGAAGGCTTTAAAGTCAATCTTTTTAATAATTATCAAAACCAGACCAAAAAAAAAAAAAACTGGACAGTAAATATATATTCAATTTACATATAAACAAGACAATATTTTCTTTATTGTTTTTCTTACGCAGTTCCGTGATGGATTTGTGGCATATGATCGTAATTTTCAGCCATTGTGAGTGTAATCTTTTCTTCATTTATATACTTTATAACATAATTCCTTCATCAAATATCAATGTACAACATAACAACTGCGGGGCTTCAAAGTCAATCTTATCAACAAATATCTCAACCAGACAATACAAAAACATCATGCACGTTAAAAAGTCGATCACTTTAGCATACGTATGTAAAGTCAATGTAGAATAAAACCATCTGATCAACTCCAAAACGTTCTCTTCATGCATTTATCTTGAACAAGACTATACATTTTATACAAATCAATCTAATGGATTTAGAGTCACTTTCCTCAATATACATATGAACAAGGCAATATATTATACAAAACTTTTTAAGGCTTTTGAACCAATATGACAATAAAATTATAATACAACTTAAAAGTCAATCTGTTCAATATATATATAGCAAAATACAATACAACAAAAATACATCACAAAGTCAATATTTAGATATAAACATGAACAAGACAATTTAATATGTATTCAACTTATGTCTTCAAAATTACCCTCTTCAACATCAAAATGTCAGAGGGCTTCAACGTCAATATATATAAGACCACATAACACAAAAACAGCCTGTGAGGCACATAGTCAATATTTTCAATAGAAACATTTACAAGACAACACTAACAAAAAACCCGATGGCTTCAAAGTCAATCTGTTCAATGTAATAAAAGACAATAGAACAGAAAAACAGCCTGTGAAGCACAAAGTCGATCTTTTCAATACAAATAGAATACAACGGGGTAACAGGAAAGTCTGCTGCTGAAACACTGTCGCACTGCGGAAAATAATCAAACAAGAAACTTCCCGAAAGGTTTGGCAAAGAAGCATCTCATATGTCACTATAAATGCGCAGTATCAGTGAGGAGTACGTGTGCAAATGTTTCCGGTCATTTTATCCCAAAGCCAATTTAATGGATTTTACCAGATTATCTTGTCGATATCCTCCATCATGTAAATAATGAAGATAATTCTGGATTTTTTTTAGTTTCTGGAATATTTATCAACATTTCCTTAAAAGCGAAGACTAGAAATGCCCTTAGTACTAAGCTGTTTTCGAGTAACCTCATATTTAGATATAAAACTTCATAGCTTTTATAAAACTTCTTAAATGTATTCAACAATTGATGAAATATGTAACCCTGGTGAAAAAATTGGCTGTGATATTAAGGTTACGTGCATCAAAATTGAAAATAGCAGAACAAAGGCGTGCCAATCGTACAAGTTGAGAAATATATATCCTGTAGGATGGAGCTAGTGGAACACCGCCGTCAAGAAAAGTTAAATTAGTAGTTCATCCTTTTAATCATATATTTTAGTTTTTATTTAACCAGAGACAATTATGGTAGATAGATCCAGAAAAATGCAGTATTTTAAATCATTGTTAGAGTTATTTAGGTCCAGTTCTTGTGGATAAATAATGTCTACATAATCTAAAAACTGGGGATGGTCAATGGTAAGAATATCGTTAATATTCTGGCTGTTATCCTTGAAAATAGAAAAAGGTTTAGTAGACTGTTTTCTTCGGTTCAATTTTGGAGTTTTTTCGTTAGTAACAAAAATGTAAACAGATCTGCAATGAGAGGTGCACTATTTTTACCCATTGGATTACCAATGACTCGTTGATAAACATTTACAAGACAACATAATGAAAAAAATCGAGGGGTTCAGAGTCAGTCTTTCCAATGTAATTTGTGACAAAATGATACAAGAACAGACTGTGATTCACAGTCAGTCTCTCCAATATAAGCATGGACAACTCAATATAAGACAAACACAGTCTTGGTCAACAAAATCAACCTTTCTATCAAATACATGGACAAGACAATATAATACAAGTACAGGCTGTGATGCACAAAGACAACTTCTTTAATAAAAACATAGACATCAATAATATAATACAAAAACAACCTTTGCCTATAAAACACAATTTCAACCTATACATGTACAAGACAATATAATATAAAAAACATCCCAAGGCCATTAAGACGCCATCTTCAATATATATATAAATTATCACACATACATACACTTACACACACACACCACATATAAAGATCATACAACAAAGCAATAACACCAAACATTGCCGCTGTGCCAGATTCAAAAGATACACACTCTGTGACCTAATTATAGACAACATGATAAACAAAGTGAATGACACAAATATGATAACAGTTGATATTTCGAGACCTGACCGGCTTTTATTCAAACCACACTGAAAAAGTAATAAAAAAAAAACAATCAAACAAAACCTATTTACAAGGACTTTACTACAATTTTTTATACAAAGTATCGAGAGCTACACGTTGGATGCTGTTATTTATAGATGTGACATTGACATGAGAAGAGAAGAAATTTTGTCAGTATTGGTACATCTATTTTATAACCAATTTTCTTACAAAAAAGTGTTTAATGCCCAGTGTTTTTAAAAATGTCGGTGAAACGAAAAATTACCTCAACCTTCGTATCAACTTGCACCGTGGCCACATTCGGAAAAAAGGTAAGATGACAGGCCATTGTATTACATTTCAATTCCACCGGTTATGACTGGAAACATATGCAAGTAGTACCAACTGACCAGAATCGATCGTGGACAGACACACAGATACAGGCTCAAGAAAAGATGAAATCCAGTTTGAATATAAAAATTTGAATATAAAGTATAGTTTGGCTTAATTTCCTGCCCCTATCCTTTTTTTCTCGTCTTGACATGGCTTATATTTTGCTAACTGGGCGTTAAACAAAAACAACTGTTATTTTATGCGTGTCATTCACTTTGTCATGCTCTCTCTCTCTCTCTGAGTATATATATATATATATATATATATATATATATATAGACAACATAATAAACAAAGTGAATGACACAAATAAAATAACAGTTGATATTTCGAGACCTGTCCGTCCCTTCATAAAACGTAATAAAAAAGTAAAAAATAAAACCTATTTCCAAAGACTAAACTACAAATATTTTATACAAAGTGTCGAGAGCTACATGTTGGATGCTGTTGTTTACCGATGTTACATGAGAAGGGAACAAATTTTTTTGTCAGTAAGCGTACATCGATTCTATTAACAATACTGTTACAAAATTGGGTTTAACGCCCAACGAGCAAAACATCAGCCATATCGGCATAAAAACAAGTTTATCATTTCAAAAAAGAAAGAAAAAAATGGGTAGGGGCAGGATTTTTAGCAAAACTATATCTCAAATTTTTATATTCAA
>MJUU01048076.1:0-38405 GCA_002080025.1 Modiolus philippinarum | reverse complement strand
TATATATATATATATATATATATATATATATATTATATGTGTTATTTGTTCATTTTGAAGTTTATAATTAGGTCTCATTAATTATATCCGATTGGATAGCACTACGGTAGTATTGGTGTTGTTGCTTTGTTTAAGGTTAAACAGCTTGGAGCTTTCGGCCAATCTACCGGCCTTCATCAGCATGTTTATTTGGTTAATGACGTTACGAATTGGAAATGCATAAGGAAACAACAGTGACGTTTGTGTAAAGCAAACAACATGGTTGCATGTTAAATCTTTATATAGCTACATTCAAGACACCACTGATTTTCATAATAAACTATCTGCTATACAACAACTACTACCAGAACATACTATTATATTTTGTATGGATGTTAAGGGATTATATCCAAATGTACCAAGAAAAGAGGAGAGAGACTGGGCAGATATGGCACTAGACAAACGGAATAACACTTCTATCCCAACGGCGGAAGTACACAAAATAATGGATTTTGTACTTGAAAAAAACAATTTTTCATTTAACTGAAAGCATTTCATTCAAGTAGAAGGTACCGCCATTGTTTCTAGATAAGAATGAATTATGCGTCAACATATCTTGAGGATTGGGAAAGACAGTTTTTGGATACAAGTGCGATAAAAAAAACACTTGCATACATTCGGTATGTAGATGACATATGGGGACTATGGACAGGAAGTATTTCGGAATTACAAAATTTCCAACACAGGGCGAATTCAATCCACACGAATATACGGGTAGACTTGCGTTTTGGAACGGAAAAGTTGAATTTTTGGATGTAAATGTATCTATTTCAAACAATTTTATATCGACCGACTCATATACTAAACTTACAGACAAGCATTTGTACCTTCATAAAGACTCATGTCACCCGGATTTGGTAAAAAGCGATACCATACGGTCTTAGTGTTAGGATAAAACGCATCTGTTCAGATCCGGAGAAATTCGAGCATAGAAAGGAAGAATTGGGTGAGCAATTATCAAAACGTGGATATGATAAAAATCATGTGGAATCTCAGTTGGCAAGGACTGATTCAAATAAACGCGAAAATTATTTAAAGTACCGTAAAAAGAAGAAATCAACTGACCGTGTGCCAGTTGTTTTGACATTTAAAAATGCATTACCAAATATTCATAACATTTTACGGAAACGGCAACAAATTTTGCACAAATCAAAAAGAATGAAAGCAGTATTTACGAGAACTCCTATTGAAGCATTTCGTAGGGATAATAATTTTGCAGAATTTAAATACATAAAAAGCATAATAAAGTATCTTTATTCAACAAAACAGGTGTGAACCATGTGGGAAAAGATGTGCGCTTTGTCCGTATATTTGCAATACTAATCGTATTGTCAGTATAGATGGAAATGAATATTCAATCAGTAATTACATTAATTGTAATTCCGTGAATGTCGTATATGCCGTTTTTTGAAAAAACTGTAACAGCTATATTTATGCAAGAGAAACTGGAGATACTCTGTACCAACGTCATCTACTGAATTTTTCATTGATTCGTAGAAAACAGAACGATCCGGTCGCAAAACATTTTTATACCAATGAGCATTCCCAAGATGATTTTCAAGTTGTTTGAATTGAAAAACTACATGAAACTGACGAATACAGGAAAACTAGAGAAAAATTATGGGTTAAGAAACTTAAAACTTGCAAACCACTAGGCATCAATACCAAAGAACAATAACATTATTTCCTTTTTGTCTTCATCCAATGATTGTCCTTTGCCCCCCTCCCCATTTATTTATTTTTTATTTTTTGGTGTGTTTTTGAATTTTTTCTTCATTTTCGTCTTAGTTTGTTTTGTTTTTGATTGTTTGTTTGTGTGTGTTTTTTTCCCTTTTTTGTTTTTTGGGTTTTTTTGTTTTTGTTTTTTGTTGTTTTTTTTTTTGGTGTTTCATTTTTCTTACTTTTGTAGTTTTTTTTATGCTTCTTGCTTGTCTTTTTGTTTTTGTTTTTTTGCTGTTTGGTTTGTTTGTCTTTTTTTTTATTTATTTATTTATTTTTTTTTTATTTGTTTGTTTATTTTTTGTATGTTTTATTATTTTTTTTTATCTATTTTATTATTATATTTATTTGTCAGCTTCTTCTGTCTTTTCATTATGTCGTTCGCTTTACACTAACGTCACTATTGCTTCCTTATGCAATTTCCAATTGTAACGTCATTAACCAAATAAACATGCTGATGAAGGCCGGTAGCGTGGACGAAATTCAAAGCTGTTTTAGCGTTTTTGTGTAATTTCACAAACTAGAGACTTTAATAGTAAAGTAATGAAATCAACTTCAACATCATACTAAGACAAAAATTAAATAAATTCTTACTTCAAGTATAATTTATAAATATACCATGACACCATAATAAACAATAAAACGATATGGAGTAAAGACATATGAGACAGAGTCTCTAAAAATAGTAGAAACTTAGTGATTGAAAGACGCTTTTTTGTTGTTCTTCATCTTGGAGTCACCATGGGGCCTTCAAAAATGAGCTTTGTTCACCTCGTGCAACAATTCAACTAGATTAGTTAGCATTTTTTTTACAGATCATTCTCCGCAATTGTTCACTCATAACAACATATATTATGATATTTGACGCGGCTCCTATTTTAAGTAAAAGTGGTCTATAACTTGAGGATATGACATTCCAAAACACGGGATCAAATTGGTCATAGTTAATTGTACTTATGTACGTAGTAATTTGAAATACTTCAGACAATAAGAAAATCACACATATTGCTACAACCATAACAGCTGATCTATGGAGTTTTTTACGTGTATCGGGTGAGTCAGTCCATGGTAAGTTTTTACGAAGACATGTGACTTTGCATAATATGTACATCGTACATACTACAACGTTAAATACAACTATGAAATACAAAGTTATAACTGCCTTAAGTACATTATGTACATGGCTTAATCTCAGACGTATCTTATAATGGAATTGGTTACAACATAAATGATCAAACCTGTAACGTTGATAATTCACTGTCAAGTAAAGAATAACTGGAAGATGCAGAAGTGTTGGGACAATTATGCTTACAATTGATGCAATGACTGACACTTTCTTATTCAATCTTTGTTTACTCCACAATGGGAACATAATACACAGAGCTTTCTGTAGGGAGAGACTTGCCGTTAACAGAGCAGACGTGAGATGGAATACGTCCTGCAAAATATCTAAACATTCTGTCAACAAACAAATCGTATAAGGTTTCCTCCATTCAGGTTGCCCGGATATGGTTTTGATGTCGTCGTAAAATGTAGTGTATGCAACAAACTCTGGTGTAATATTACATAACGACATCATAAGGTCTGAAAAGGCAAGAAAAGACAAAAGAATTGTCACAGGCGATAAGTTTTTCTTCTGTGTAAAAGTAAGAATAATAAATGTATTGACTAAAACAATTTCCACAGTCAGAACCATTTGGGTTATGAACGACCATTTTTGCGAAATCAATACAACGGAAGAACTTCTACATCTAAATTCAAAATTTGCAGTGCAGTTATTTTTGTTTAAGATCTGAGAAATATCCATTATACTCCATAGGGAAAAACGATTTAACTGTTCAAAAAAAATATTACCACAAGATAACTGCTCGAAACGGACTATCATGTGGGTTGCGTCCACCAGATCAAAAAACATATAAGTTCGGTCATCAGCATCGATTTTTCTTTCCAAATAACTAAACTCTTCTTCAATAAATCTTAGGTGCCTATTACAATCCAGTTTGTTTTTCTCCAAAAAGGAATACATATTATTGTTTGTCCTTGTCCGTTCTCCTTCCTTTTCAAATTCTATAAATGACTGCATACATTGTTTGTCAACAAAAAATGACCCAGATTCTGGAAAAACTGGAAATGGTATTTCCTGAAGGTATTTCTTAGACAAAAGAGAGTTTCGGGGTGAACGTGTACAAATTTTTGTGGCACTGCATTGAGGTGTCATTAAAACTTTCTGAATATCTGTACCTGCAATTTCAATATACCTCCATTTTCTCCATGGACGACTTTCACAGTCATTGTTTGTAAGTAAAAACAGAAAAGAAAAATCTTTGACGTTGGTAAGACGAACCGAAATAGACTGATTAACCATAATAGTAGTAAGTTGAAATTTATCATTAGGTGGAACCATTGAACTGTTACTCACATTTCTGCAATTTGTCGCCATCACTGGTATCTCCTGTATACATAACAACAATAGTCCAAAAATACATTGCTTGTTCATGGTTATTAGTTTAAATAAATGCCTGTTTCACTCAAGATTTTGGTTCCCAGAAATATTTTGATAAACTGAAAAAGTCCATTACCACTGGTGCATTTATAAAAGATGTTATCATTTTTAGCATCAAATGACAGCTGAAATCACGTGCAAAATATAACCAATTTCCATTTTAGAATTGTTTCTCTTTGATAAAAGCCAATAGGATGGCATATAATAATGTCAATGTTCAAAACAACCTTTTTGCAAACATTTTATGATAAAATGCTAAGAGATATTCAGTGGGGAATTCAGAAAAAAATAACTAGTTTAATGATTCATGACGGGACTTAAGAAAAAAATAATAAAATTTTGAAGGCAGATATGAGTGCCTCATAGAAAAAAATGAAAGGATATGGAGTGAATGTACATGTGACAACAACATACACGAAACATGGAAAACTCCGGTCCATCAAGGACAAGGCCGTCACTCCGGTCTACATCTTGATGTCGCCAAAGGACCCCCAACTAGAGGTGAAATACTCGCCCCCTCAAGCGAGACCAAGAAGGCCCCCAACTTGCACCCAAGCGACACTCCTGACAAAAATCATGTTGATTGATTGATTGAATATTGTTTAACGTCTACTCAGCAATATTTCAGCTATATCGAGACGAGAACAAGTTTGTTGACAAATAATCACTTTGGGGTATGGAAATGGCCATGGGACGGGAAATTCTGACTGCCACTGGAAAAGTAGGGTGAAATCGTCAAGGGCGGGGAATTTAGCCTTGTAGCCGATCACCTACGGACCACCCCAAAAAGAGCTTGCTACAAGGGTTCTTTAACGTGCAGGAAGCGTGGCATTTCTTCCAACACGTGGACCTGAGTTTACATCCCATCCGAAAGATGGGTTGTGTATTTATTAATCCCGAACAACCACGGAATGGGTCCTATTTCTATATCCTGGGACCCTCGGGGTCAGCCTCCGTTTAGGAGGGGTCACACCCCGCAAGCCGGAGATACTGGGTCCTATTTCTATATCCCGGGGTTCCCTCGGGGTCCTCTGTTAGGATGGCTCATACTCCAAGCTCAGAGGATGCTGCGGGCCTATTCTTCAGCCGGGACCGCGCACGGCGGAAAATCATGTTGAGCAACATCAATCGCAGCTAAAATATGTCATTGAAGCAACACATGTCGGGAGCGGTCAATGAGAAAAAAAGTAAAACCGGGCAGTTTCTCATACAAATATTTGTCATTAAGTAGCCCGACGATTACCTAGCACTTCAAGATGATGATTTAGCAAATCATTTGAAAAAAACATTCATTGTTTCTGCTGGGCCGATGCCACTGCTGGTGGACTGTTAGTACCCGAGGGTATTAACCAGCCCAGTAGCCAGTAATTCGGTGCTGGTCCGAAAACGAATTTTATTTGGAAACATCCGATATCTAAATTTAAGAAAATTTTGTTTAAACCTAAGGAGAATCTCCCTCTGGTATAGCTCTGTCCTTTGCTCATTTTGGCTGTCCTGTTTAGATATTATTGGTATTTTGTTCTCCTTCAACTTTAACATATTTCGGTTTATGGATTTCCAAATGTTTTGATTTTATCTGCACTGAAGAAATACAAGTTGTCAAAATGCACATATGCAGAAACGAAATTCATAGTAACTTCGGTATTTTGTTATTCATAAGTATTTTTGTACTAATGATCACAATTAAATTCATACTACTGAAGAGGGAAAAACGTCGTCATAATGGTTAAGCATATGAATGAAGCCCAGCAATACACTTGAGATTCAGAAATATGTCTATGCGTCAAGAAGGGCAGACCTACATATAGTTATTCTCTTAGGAAACGTTAATAAGCAATGAGAGGATATGGAGTAAATTTACATGAGACAAAGTCTCTACAAATACGTGATAAAACAAAGCAATGGAGCAACGCTTTTATTTTGTTCTTCATCTTGAAGTCATCATGAGTCTTTCAACAAATGAGCTTTGCTCATACCTCATAGTAAGTCGGCCCCTAGCACCGGTTTGAGAGGAATTCATTTCTTACTATCGAGCAACGCTACATCCATGTCTACATTATCCATGATTGTCAACAAACATGATTGTTCTTACAATCGCTGTCATCCGTTGCCTGACAAAAAAACTAACAGAAGACAATCACAACACTAGCACATTTTTCCTTGTGTATTTCAAGAAACTAATACGGGACTTTCGAGATAGGACCTTTCGTGTAATTGAAGGTGGAAACGATCTCCTCAAATACTAGTCAGAAGGGTTACTGGATTCCTGACATACTAAAATAAATACACACCACCTACAATTTGTCTAACATGATAATTATTTAACAAATTTTAATTGACGAAAAACAATTAATCTGAAGCTATATAAATATATTACCCTTAGCTCAACAGTATTGATTAATTAGTGACTCCCTCTCTGTATAATTTTATTAAAGATAATTGAGAAATAAATAACACCAGCTGCGTCTCAAACTTGCCTGTTTTCTTCCAAACTATTCAATCGGCCGATTTATGACAACTTTTTGGTCAGCTTTTACATAGAAGAATTCATTACCACTTTAAGAAAAAACTCTCTCGTAAAACAGTTTATGACCATTTTAAGAACAGCTTTCACGTCAAACAATTTATGTCCATTTTTAGAACATCTTTCACATCGAAGAATTTGTGACCCCTTATAGAACAGTTTTCACGAAGAACAATTTATGACCACTTTTATAACACCTTTCAAATAGAAGAATTAAAGGAAACTTGCTTCTGCTGTAAATCCTAGAGGGCTTTCAACATCCCAGTAGTCAGTACTTCAGTGGTAACCAGAAAGCCGATTGTTCATCTTTGTATGTGTGTCTTCATTTTTCTTTTCTGTGCCGTACTCACGTTGTCTTTATTTCTTCGTTTTTACCGATGTTGCCATTGTCCTTGCTAATTCGTTTTAGACTGGCGGTTCGGTTTTCACTTACTTTATTTGAATTAATTATTTCGAATTAAACATATTTATTGCTCAAAAGCAAAGGGATCGGGCACAAGTTATACCACCATTACTTGAAAACTTGCAATATCTTAACTTTTGTAAATTATTTTGAAACTAAGGGGTATATCCCTCATCCAAAGCTCTGTCCTTAGTTGATTTTAACTTTCAATTGAGAAAATATTGATTATTTCTTTTCTTATAAGTATTTAAAAATCTTTGTAATTATAGTCTTCTAAATATTTAGATTTATGGCCACTTTAAAAACAGCTTTCACATAGAATAATTTATGACCACTTTAAGAACACCCCTCGAATAAAAAAAAAAATATGACCACTTTTAGAACAGCTTTGAAATAGAAGATTTTTTAACCACTTCACAAAGAAGAATGAATAACCAATTTTAAGACAGCTTTCACATAGAAGAAATTATGACCATTTTTAAAACGGCTTTCACTCAGAATAATTTATGCAATTTTTTTAAACGTCTTTCACATAGCACAATTTATTACCACTTTTAAAACAGCTTTCACATAAAAGATTTCATAACCAATTTAAGAGAACAATTTACGACCACTTTTATAACTTTACTAGTTAACTCAGAGCATTTATGACTACCTTTAGAACTGACCCACGAATGTTCATGTTAACTTACAGCTGCTATCATTTAACTGGAAGTGAATTTGTACGAGAGGCTTAATTTACTTCCAACAAGGTTTAAATACAAAACACACATAAAGCAAATGACGTGTCAAGCGTTTTATTCTAAGCTTTGCCTCAATTGCAAAGATGAAGTGATTGAGAAAGGAAAGTAGAGATACGCCTAATTAAACAATTAACAACGATAATATATTAGTTCGTGTGCTATCCTCGTTGGGAGCAATACATATCAATTTCTAGAAAAAAATGTTTATGAAAATTGACATTCTTCTTTGTTTGATGCTTATCTAAATGTTATATTATATATAGTTTTTAACATTTATGATAAATATCCTGAATAGAATGTACCACTAAAATATTTATGTATACCTTTTCTAGCTACTTAATTCAAAATGTTATTCCATGTGATAAAATAAATGTTAAAGCAACCTTTATTTTAAAGAATTATAAATATACGTGTTTATTGCCCATAAAATGATTGTGAAACATTTAAGAATTCCACTTAACCAATGATTCTGTTGCAATTATATAATATTGAACGATAATATTATCGACGTATGTACTTTTTCTGATGGGCTATATAAGAAATTATAGCATTTAGATGTAAAAAAGGACAACGAACACACACACACACATACACACAAAATATAATATATATGACTTACAGTGAAACAATATCTGACTATTTTAAACGACTAGAGCGACTTAAATGTTATGAACATAATTTCACTTCATTGCATCATAGGAAAATTACAAGTGATGTTTGTCAACTGCCAACAGAACATTAAGGGATTATGAGCTTCATTTATAAAAAAAAGCATTCGATATCCTTAAGGTTTTTTCAATGCAAACAGGGTTTGCTGACGATCCCGCATCAATGAACAAAACGAAATATACATGGATGTAGCGTTGCTCGACATATAGAAATGGATTCTGCTCAAATTGGTGCTCAGGGCCGTCTTGATTTTAATATGAGGTAAACTGAAACCAATGACGATTCCATTCTAAATACCTAATTTCGTTTGGGACCACCACTAATTTCGTTTGGGAGAACGTTTCAAGTCTTCCCAAACTTTATCCTCTAGACTTACTGAGAAGAATTTAATTTCATTCTATTTTATTCATTGTAGAACATGATAAAATTCAACTATGAAAAGCTTGACCGTGACTCAGATATGCATGTAAAGTATGTGATTGTGATGGATAAAATGCACAATAAATTATGGTCTCAATATATATATATGCGATCGCAGGTTTCTGAAACTATTTAATATAGTTTATGTAATAGTATCGATCATGTCCTTGTTAGAACCTGATTACGAGTATGAGAAAAGTCCTTTGTCTTTCCTACGCTTTGTTTTTGAAATGAAATTGATATAAAGTACAAGATTCTTGAAATCTGCTAACTTTTAAAAATAGATTAAAATTTAATTTCTATACACCAAAAAGTACAAAAGAGAAGGTACGAGATAACTTAACATACTACAAAGAAGGCTACGTCATCAATGTAGCAATCAGAAATTAACAATAAAAGGATATGGAGTAAATGCACATGAGACAAATTCTCTACAAATGCGTGGTAAAACAAGTAAAAGACCAAAGCTGTTATTGCTGTTCTTCATTCTAAAAGCACCATGAGGCCTTCAACAATGTGATTTGCTCAAACCTCATAGTAATTTCAAAACGACCCCTAGCACAGGTTTGAGCAGAACTCATTTCTAATTGTCGAATAATACCACATCCATGCTCTTTGTTGCCCATGGGTGCAGGGTCGTCAATAAACATAAAATTATTTAGCAAGGTGTTCTTACAACTGTCGTCACCCATTGCACGACTAAAAACTCATAGAAGACAATCACAACACATAAAAGCTGATTTATATATATTTAATTTTGAACATGACCAAACAAATCATTATGGAGTACTATATGCAGATGCATTTCATTTTTTTTTCTTCTAGGTCCAAATTATCAAATTTGTTCTGTTCTCGGTTCTAACGATTTGCGTAGTTTGTACTGAAAACCCAAACTTCATAAGTGCCCGTACTAACATTAGTACATTGGCAGTGGTATCTGTCAATATTTATTTGCATGAAATTATATCAGTAAAATTGTCAAACTTGCATTTAATGTTAGTTAATTCTACCCCATCGTTTAATCCACTGTTTCCCTTAGTAACATTATATTGAGTGACAAATACTGAAGATGAAGTTCAAGATTTTTTGTAACTGAATTCGTGCAGGACTTCGTGGCATGTGATTGGATAGACCAGAATGAAGATGTCTTTCATTTAAGTAATTTCTAAATGATAACTAGCTCAGGAAGGGTTGGCCTCGTCATGGTAAATATAGAATAATGGTAGTTTTGAAGGTCGAGACAGAAAATATCACCGTATCGCAGCGAGTCCGATAGGACGAGCTTTGATACTAGTGATATTTTCTGTCGAGACCTTCAAAACTACCATTATTGTTTTTATCGGCAACATTGTAAGAGTCCTGATGTCAATTCCATGACGTCATTGCCCGTTATTTCTTGTATCAGGTCAGTACGGAAATACTGTTTTTCTGTCGTTACCAAGATTTGAGGAATGGTTACAATGTTTTTTTTTCTCAAATAAAAATATAAATTTTAGTAGACTTCGAGTTTATGACAGACCCATATTATGATAAACATGTTTTTTCATTGGCAATGTGACGGGTGCCGCACGTTGCATGGAACTTAATTACTCTATGATTTTAGTCCGGTTCACACTGTTGTTTTTGTTTTTGTTTTTTTTTGTTGTTGTTGTTGTTTTTTTAATTTTTTTTTGTCTTCGTTGATGATGTTTGTGATGAAGCTTTGTTCTTGTCATTTAAGAGATTAATAGATACTTATAGAACTTTTAGTTCGGTCTTGTTTGGGGGTTAAAGCAGTTACATGACTTAAAATTTGTTTTATCAAAATAAATGATATTTTGATCGAAAGATATTTAATAATAATTTTCTATATGCACAAATACACTATCGTCCTGGAAAATAGAGAAAATTTAGAAGCAGTTACGCAAGATAACAAATAACTAAATACCGAAGTTACTGTGAATTTAATTTCTGCATATGTGCATATCGAAAACTTATGTCTCATCAGTGCAGATAAAATCTAAACGTTTGGAAGACCAGAAACTCAAAGATGTTTATTGATCTAAATGTAAAGCAAAAATATCAGCTAAGGACAGAGCTTAGCTTGAGGGAGATACTCTTCGTTTTCAACAAAATTTACAAACCTTTAGATATTATAAGGTTCCAAATATTATCGGCTTTCTGGGTAGCACCGAAATACTGACTACTGGGCTGGTAAATACCCTCGGGGACTAACAGTCCACCAGCAGTAGCATCGACCCAGTGGTGACAAATAACTGAATACCGAAGTTAATCTGAATTTAATTTCTGCATATGCACATTTCGACAATTTGTGTCTCATCAGTGCAGATAAAATCTAATCGTTTGGAAGACAAGAAATTCTAAGATGTTTAAAAACTGATAGAGAACAAATAACCAATAAGATCTAAATGATAAGCCAAAATAAGTTAAGGACAGAGCTTTGCTTGAGGGAGATACTCCTTATGTTTCAACAAAGTTACAAAGATTTAGATATTGTAAGGTTCCAAATATTATCGGCTTTCGGGTAAGCACCGAAGTACTGACTACTGGGCTAGTAAATAACCTCGGGGGGGGGNGGGGTGGCTAACAGTCCACCAGCAGTGGCATCGACCCAGTGGTAACAAATAACTAAATATCGAAGTTGCTGTGAATTTAATTTCTTCCGCATATGCGCGTTTCGACAATTTATGTCTCATCAGTGCAAAATCTAAACGTTTGGAAGACCAGAAACTCAAAGATGTTTAAAAACTGATAGAGAACAAATAACCAATATGAACTTAATGCTAAAGCAAAATTAGCTAAGGACAGAGCTTTGCTTGAGGGAGATACTCCTTTGTTTTCAACACAATTTACAAAAATTTAGATATTGTAAGGTTCCAAATATAATCGGCTTTCGGGTCAGCACCGAATTACTGACTACTGGGCTGTTGAATACCCCGAAGACTAACAGTCCACCTGCAGTGGCATCGACCCAGTGGTAACAAATAACTAAATACCACATTTATGCATTTGCAAACTGGCTGCCGGAACATTGCTAAATAAATCGCGATATACATAGAACTATCAAAAAATCTAATTTTAAAGCAAGTGCCAAAGAATACATCACTAAGACACTTGCAAACACGCTTCCGAAATGGTCATCACTATCTGGCGAAACGAAACTCAAGGGTCTGTATCGTCACCCTGATATACAGAGGCATAACGATGTAAATGCCGCAAAGGTCTAATCGAACTTTTGATGCAATACTCCTGCCATTGTGGTGAGGTGAGAAATGCTGCTGTCTGATATGAGTTGTACTAGGGAGAACAGTCGAATGCCCCTTCGAAGTTAGAATAAAAATATTATTGCATAATGGACCTTTGAAATTTCATAAAACATTACGAACAAAAAAAAAGGGACATGGAGTATTTGTACATGGGACTAAATCCTAGTAAAAACTCGATACCACGGTTGTCCCTTCAACCTTTATTTCTTAGTTTTACTTTTTATATTTTTTAGGGGTTTACTTCCACAAGTACTAATGTCTGACCCACCTTATAAATTTTCCTGGGTCCTTCTAAAAATATGTAGGTCCCAGGAGGTCACGTAGAATTTATTTGATTGATTGAATAGTTAGTATACGTCCAGTGAGCAATGTTTTAACTAATTCGTGACGAGAACAAGTTAATAAAGTCAGATAATAGTAATAAAGGTAGAAGGGACAAAAAGGAGTAACGAGTTTTGATTGCCACTAGAAAATCTTAGAAATGGGTAGGGGCAGGAAATTTAGCCTTTTTTATGACTCTTGGATACAGCGAGTCTGTTCTAGAAAAAAATATATAAAATGAGTCTTTACACTGCATGGGACAGTGCGTTTCTCCACACAGTGTAGCTACAATGGTTCGTGGCAAGACTTTCCGTTTTTGGACATGACTACCCCGCATATACAGGACATTCCTCTTTACACAATTTGGGGACGCGACCGGCAGCTCTGTAGCCGGAGCCGCTTAAAACCGATTCGGTGCCGGGTAAATTTTGCTTTAGACCATTGATACTTTGTATCATGTCAATGCATGTGCAAGTTTAAATAAAGCAAGTTCTTGATGTGTTTTCAGTTCTAAAATATAAGGGATATAGATGAAAAAATGTTCACTGGACGTTAAACTAGAACTTATCGATCATTCAATCAGACTCCTGTGTTGAGCTTCCGGTACCTAAATCGGTTCTCACGGGTTCCGTCTAAAGAACTGCTTGGCGCGTCCCTATGTGGCGGAGAGAGAAATGCCTTGTCTATGACGGGTAGTCAGGTCATAACATCAAAAACCTAGCCGCGAATCATTGTAGATGAACTGTCTGGAGAAGCGCCATGCTCAATGCAGTAAAAAGACCCATTCTATATTTGTTAGCCTCCTGAGGAGGTATAGAGAGCCAAATATATACCCCTAATAATTTCACCAATTTTCCAGTTGCAATCCAATTTCCTTACCCCAGTTGTCCCTTCAACTTTTATCACTCTCTTCTTTAACTTAAAATGTTGACTTGACCTGACATAGTTGAAATATTGCTCACTGGACTTGAGCAATCAATTCTTTGTTGAGCCCACATTTTGGGGAAAATGTCATGGTTATATTATGCCACTTATATGTCAATTATACCGTGTGATTTCGAACACATTCGAACTACATAACTTTCTTGCAAATATAGTTGCCCAATACGCGAATTTTGCGTAACTCGCACATTTTGAGATGCAGTAATGGTGCAAAAGACTTAATCCTTTGTGTGGAGCAAATGTCTGTATAAAACTTGAAAGTGCTCAGGGAAAAACGAGCTTGAAGAGCAAAAAAAAATGTTTCGATATATTAATTCAATACTAATACTGGTTGGTATCTACCACAGAATAGAAGAGAAAACTTATCCTGCCCATAGCTGTTTCTTCCCTTTTCCAGTGGCAATCAAAACTACTTGGCCCGGTTGTCTCTTCCACCTTTTTTCTGCTTTTACTTACATTTATTTTTATTTGATTAACTTTTTAACGTTATTTCTGAAATATTGCTCACTGGATTCTAAACTCTAATTTTTCAATCAATCTTATGTAATTCCAAAAAAGAAATCATATTTCCCGCGTTGTGGATGGGGGAGGGGGGGCAAAAATTTTGATAAGCTATTTTTCCTTCTTTCCCTATACAAATCCCCTTTTTTCACACAACAGTTGCCTAGGGGTTGGTGCAAAAATTGACAATTGACATAAAAAAATATTATGCAACATAGGTATTTTGTATTTTGACAAAATACATAAACCTTCAAGAATGACAAAATTTCACGGGGCAAAGGTCACAAAATAAAATCTTACCCCGGTGGACGAAACGAGAAAACTCATATTTGTTTAAAGTTGCGTCTTTTGTTTAAGATTTTAATAACACAAATCACAATATCTTAACCGAACCACAGTCAAGCCATTTTCACCATCATTTAATTATAGATTTACTTAATGTTATTAATTTTGTATTAATGCATATCGGTAAACTATTTGTGTTTCAAATAAAGGTGTCTTGCCATTTAACCAACTTTTTTGCAAATCAATATTCCTAGTTATCCAACTTTTTATTTTATTACCAAATTCTATGTGTATTTAGTAAATAATACTAATCATCAGGTAAATCAATGACAAAAAGTTGTTCCATGGATAAAACGTGTGAATTTAAAAAAAAATGAAAAAAGTTGTGTTTTGTAATTTTTAAGCAATGAAATAGGAAAAAACTTACAAATGAATATGAAGAGATTATAATATTTTATAATTATTTTACATGAAATGTTTAAAAACACTGTGAACAAGATTCAATCAGGAAAATAAACACATATTTGGATGAAAAGGGTAAAGTTTGGAAATAATTGCAAAGGTGTCATAAAAATCGTTTTGAGAAAACAATTTCATTATTTAGAGTTCTGATTTCAGTTATGGCCGAATATTTTGGCTCATATTTTATTTATTAGAATTTTTTTTTGTATTCTTCCGGCAGAATTTAAAAATCCTGCAATAGGCTTTAAGAGAATTCAATAAAATTTCTCGACATCCCTTTCATATATTATGTGTAGGATATATTGAAAATCTATGTTAAGGACATATGTAAAAGTAATGGGTAGGATTTTCAGTTTTATTTAAAGTACAACATTAAATAATGTTTATTATAGTTCAGGTATCTACATCAACTTTTATTGGGATTTGTCCATCGGAAAAGTCAACAGAAGATTCAGTTGTCCCACAGGAATTGTTTCTTGTCCAAAAAGTGCAGAATTTCATTTTATTTGAATTTTTAACTTGTTCTACGGGCAAGTACATTGAAATCTTACTTGTCCGATTCAAATCCAGACTGGTAGGGACATATATTTCTTCCTGTTGTTACGATGTGCTACAGGCAAAGTTAGCATTATATTGATTATGACTTGGAACTACTGTTAACGAAAATGTCGACTGCGGTAAACGATTTACTGGTTGATAGCTGTCAATCAATAAAAACGTTTCACTTAATTATACGTGTGTCTCGATTGCTTATATTATTGACAGAATCATACCTGTCTGTAAGATACTTTCAGTATAGTGATCTCCCTCTCTTGAATCTCGAAGTCCCGTTGTGCTCTTTTAGTTAATGCTTACAATTACTTGTTGACTACTGTATGTCCAAAAATATGCGTCATTACCATTGACGCTGTATTATTAGTGTGAGTCCCACATAAAAATAATAAACGCAACGGAATTTTCATTGATGTTCAGTGCCATAACAAATTTCCTCTTTTAGCTATGATAACATGTGTTCTAAAAATCAACCGCCGTGCGCGGTCCCGGCTTATGAATAGGCCCGCAGCATTCTCTGAGCTTGGAGTATGAGTCTTCCTAACAGAGGACCCCGCGGGAACCCCGGGATATAGAAATAGGACCTAGTATATCCGGCTTGCGGGGTGTGACCCCTCCTAAACGGAGGCTGACCCCGAGGGTCCCGGGATATAGAAACAGGACCCATTCCGTCGTTGTGAGGGATTAATAAATACACAACCCATCTTTCAGATGGGATGTAAACTCAGGTCCACGTGTTGGAAGAAATGCCACGCTTCCTGCACGTTAAAGAACCCTTGTAGCAAGCTCTTTTTGGGGTGGTCCGTAGGTGATCGGCTATAAGGCTTAATTCCCCGCCCTTGACGATTTCACCCTACTTTTCCAGTGGCAGTCAGAATTTCCCGTGCCATGGTCCTTTCCATACCCCAAAGTGATTATTTATTAACAAACTTGTTCTCGTCTTGATATAGCTGAAATATTGCTGAGTAGACGTTAAACAATATTCAATCAATCTAAAAATCAACTTCCTGTTTGTGGTTAGTTTTTTTTTTTTATTATTCTTTTTATACCCCGCCACACGTAGTGGCGTGGTATTATGTGATACCCTCAGTCGTCTGTCCGTCCGTCCGTCTGTCCGTCCCCCGAAGGTTTCCGACTGATAACTTTTGAACGGAATAACATACGGTCTTCAAACTTGGTATGTAGCTTGTTCACCACAAAACTCGGGTCGAGTTCAAATATGGCTTCAGAGGTCGAAGGGGTTCTGGAGTTATGCCCCTTGATACTTCGAAATTTTGTTAAACGTGGCGGGGTATCATTTAATCCACCATTACTATTTTTTATTATTTCATAACAACAAGGTCATCATCAAGTTCTAATAAAGTATCTTGGTATATACCAAATTAAACCCATGTGTAATTCTCCTCACCCTTATCCACACTAGGAATACACCATACTTTTCTAAATCTAAATTGATGGTAGTAGGCCTATTCTTCCTATGTTCAAAAGCATCAACCATTATAACACTACCATTAATCTAAATAGGATTCAGTTCACTAAATTGAAAATAACTAACCCTTAATCTTACTTGCCGTCGAAATAAATCTGATGACGAACGAACGTTTTGCTATTAAACCGACTGAGCAAATTATTTCTGTACATATATATCATCGTAAAGAATATGTAAATATAATTTTTCCACATTGTAACCTGAAAATATAAAACCTGCATGAAGTACGAAGACAAACTGGTGCATGCTTAAACATTTTCTATTTAAGTGACAAAAAATGGGTCATAAAATTGCGGAAACAGGATTATCCAAGCTTTTCTGTTTTTTGAAAAATTAATCGTTAGTATAAATTTTTTATTACTTTTTAGATTTGATCTGCGCTGAAGAGACATAAGTTGTCGAAATGCGCATAATTTTATGCGGAATCTAAATCAACAGTTAACTTCGGTTTTTGTTAATTTTGGCTGTCAACATCTTGTTTGTGATTTATTTTTCTTGAACATTTTTTATAAGAGCAAGTAAATTTCCCAAGTCTTAAGAATTCCGGAAATGTCATCGAAAAAGCCGAAATGAACCTTGTTGCTTCATATGTTGAAGAGCATACATGACTTTAAACTTCTGGGAATCATTTTGATTGTGATGAGTAGTCTCAAGTCTGACACTCTAAAGAGTTTATTCATATCTCTTAGTAGTGTATTTGGAAAGGTTATTTCTTCTTTTACTTATAATTTTTTTTAATTGATTGACTTGTTCTTAGCCCATGTTTGTTCAACTACATGTACATGTATAACTTATCAATCAATATTGCTGATGTTAAAAATTTATGTCTGTCATGTTTTAACATCTGACTTCGTTTTAATTGAAGCAATAATTGCTTTATCTCAATTTTCTTTTATATCATCTGGTTTTAATTCTTTATTATTGTGCAAAAGAGCACAATGCATACTAATGTACTCATGTTGGTTTTCATCAGTGCTCCTTAGTCAGAAAACCCGGGCAGGAAGCAAAATTATGAAAAATTGGTCACTAATTGCATTCGAAATGGATTTTTCATAACTTCACGGTTTTCCCGATGCTACCATATTTGTTGCAGACGCTCCAAAGTGATGGCAAAGCATGAATAAAATTTCGACTGTAGTATGTAACAAAACTAAAAGTTATTACAATTTTATTGAGCTTTTAGGCCATTTAGGGAAATAATACTTCATCAACAGCATAAGGATTCAAAAATAGGTAATGCGTTATCAAACAACGGCAGTAGAATACCGAATGAACAAAGGGGTGAAATTCACAAAAATCGAAGTCCAAAGACAGGGCAAAAACGAGAACACAGAAAACAATGACGTTAGACACAAAAACAATGACGCCAGACAGACACAAAGCACAGAACCAGAAACCACAACATTCAGAACAAAGGCACTCACAGTGTGAACTCCAGTGAAACTGAGAGTGACATCAGGTGCTCCGGAAGGGTAAGCATGTCCTGCTCTGTTAACAGCACCCGTCACACTGTGAGTGATTCAATCCGGGAAAATGTCAAAGTCGGTAGTCAAATCCGGGAAGACGTGAATCCAGCCGAAAATATCCACTTTCATTTGGGATACTGACACGCCATATCCCTCAATGATGCCATGGCGACGGCCATAGAATTCCCTGAGGGACGAAACCAACAAAGGTTGAACAAATCCCTGACTAAGCAGCTTTTGGGACAGTACCCCTGCACTATCAAAAGTTGAAGCATTTTCATGTGACTTGCAAAGCGCCTAAAGACTCGAAATGGAATGTTTATATCTTCAATACAAGCAGAATTATTATTTTTTTATCGTATACAATCTGGGGTTCAACATGTACAACTCTTCAGGTCAAGTTAGCCTCTAGATCTGTGGTGCATTTTGCATTATACAATATGAGGTACACATCTCTCAGAAAAACTATTTGTATCAGTTTATATATGAGCTCAATCTCTCTTCCCAGACTTCAGCATTCTGTAAACCGTGAAATTTTCGTGAGATGTTTATTTTCGCTAATTTCGTGATTGGCACATATTCACAAAAGTTTCCCCTCGCATAATTGGTGTCAATAAAAAAACGTAACGAAACACAAGAGAGAATCGCGAAAATAAAACCTCGCGAATACGTTTAAGAACCAAATTGTGTAATTTAAACCACGCGAAAATAAACCCCTATTACAGTATTGCCTACTACCTTTACTCATTCACATACCTGTATGCAAAATTCGAAAAAAAAACGTTGTCCTCTAGAATACATATTGCAAAAGTTCATTCTGAGTAGTCTGTGAAAGAAGCAATTGTTGCAAACTCTACAATATACTACCGCAATTGAAGGGGATGTTTTGCGCGCCATAAAACAGTTTTAACCCACCATTTGTTTTGAAATGCCTGTACCGAGTGAAGAATATTGCAGTCTTCAATTTTCCGGTGAACTTCCACCTACTTTGTCTTTTTGCCACTTGGACTTTGGCTGTTGACAATTTTGTTGGGCATTTTTTGAATTTCCCCCATATAAAAAGAGAAACCGTCTAATCTTTACTCTAAAAGGCAGGATATCTTCATATCTCAAAAATAATCATAGCTTTTTAGAGACATCTGAAAGAAATATCTTTGGGAATGACTTAAATATTGTTTGTTTTACATGTATAAAGTGACTCTTACGGAATGAAAAAATAACTACAGGTATTGTACCGTGCTTATTAAATGCTTGAAATATTTCATTTCGTGTCAAAAAGCATATTTATTTTGTCAAACCCAAGTCCGTACAGTTAAATGGCTGTATCCTAAGAATGTTCAAAGAGTATAGAAATGTAAACGAAATATTAACAGTAATACAGAGATTTTTGTTCTGAAGAAAATCCCCAAATAATGTCATTTATATTTCGTATTTTTCTTGTTTTTGGTGAAAACATGCTTATGCCGATACTTGAATTGGCTTTGATTGGCTCCGTCTGCAAAACTGTTGGATAGCCAAGGTGATGGATAAAGAAACTAATTCGTTGTGGGTTATTCGCGCAATAAAAGGGGGAGTCTGACCGCGAAGTATTGTAGACAAACTTTGGGAAAATGTGCATGAGTTAATCGACATAATAACTTTCAGAGGTCTTATTCAACTTGTACAGATAAAATTTGTCTTATTACCTCTTCTTCATCTCAAAAATAAGATATATTTAAAGCCATATTGAAGATATTTTTGTGACATTGTAGTAGACTAGACAACGGAGATATGGTATTTTTTCAATCAATTGCCTATGCTTGGTATCTGTAAATGCTGTAGTCAGTTCAAAATAAGGAAAGCATCGACGACCATTTTCGACAAACTAGAAAATTCGCCATAGAGTTAAAAGACCAATACTGTATTTTACAAGAGCTAATTTGTTGAGCTCGTATAAAAAGCTAAATACCCCATCCTTATCCGTTTCTTCCTTTACAAATCTCGTCAAAACTCAATCCCCCGAATGTTCATTCCAACAGAGACATTTTTAATTGTCATTTTCTACAGTCATTTGGTTATGAATTATGTATACAAGAACTTAGTTCAACTATATTCTTTTTGATTGATTGAAAAGTTAGAGTTAAACGTCCAGTGAGCAATATTTCAGCTATGTAAGGACGAGAAAAAGTTATTACAAAAATAAATGTAAGCAAAAAAAAAGAATTCAGGATTGAAGGGGCAAAGAGTTTTGATTGCCAGTGGAAAAGGGGAGAAATGGGCAGGGGCAGGAAATTTTCTTCTATACGACACCCAGTGCGTCTACTCTCAATACAGAAATATAGAAACAAAAATTGCGGTCGTTTTATGTAATGGCCCAGTCGTCGTCTGCGTCTGTGGACATCATAACTTTGGTTCTAGTGGATAGGTCAATCTCAAATTTTCTTATGAGGTTTCGAGACTCTAGCTTAAGACCGGGTTTTAATTTCGGGTTATTGGCCCCGCCCGTTTTAGGAGAGGGGGTAAAATTGAGTATTTTCATGTCATTGGAGAGCATAACTTTGTTTCTAGTATACGGATCATTTTCAAATTTTAGTATGATATTTATTGAAACGTACTTGAGCCCTGGTTCCAATTTCACATTCCTGCCCCCGCCCTGTTTCAGAAAAAGGGGTCAAAAAGGGTTCGATCTGGTATTTTCACATATTTGATTGTAGAATCTTTATTATTTATAGGATTTTGATGCGGTTTCTGTAAGTGTGTTCTTTAGGAAATTTCCAATCCGTTATTTGTCAACGGATTCCACGTAACGTGTACCGTTCACGAGATAAATTGGACCCAAAGTGGCGAATTTTTTTTTTAATCCGATATTGATGGATTCCTCTGAAAAATTAATATGGTACTCCACCATCAAATTTTTGATAACTTGTTTGCTTTCTAACTTATATAACTTTAGTTTTATTCACTATAATCTTAATTCAAGGTTTGTAATTGTAATTTTCGGTCATTGTAGGAGTTTCCAGTTATCCACTTTTTACATTTAAAGATAATTATAGAAAAAAAAATTCTCAGAGCCGGAGATTAAAAGGTCATAAAAATAAGCGAGTACCGCAAAGGTCCAAACCTGGTACCTGCGTTTCAACAGAATTGATTAGTCACGGGATAAAGAGGATTTATGGCACGCAAAAGATCCTATTCGATTGCGGTAGTATCCTGCAGTAAGCTACAGAAATTGCTTTTGATATGCGTTAGCAATGAAAAGAAATGTACATCTCTTTACCAAAATATCAATTTATTGACAAACTTTCTAGTTGAAATGAAGCCCTTGACACGTCAGCATTTTCATCATCATCTATTCTATGAGATATTAATAAAAATATAATGATGACCAATAATTAAGACGATTTTCATCTTATTTGTCTTTAAAATGTAGTCCTTGTCTCGCTTAGATTTTGGTTATTCCGTTATAACAAGCCATTCAAATCGATTTGTTTTCGTGATATTAGTAAAACAAATAATAATAAATATATAATAATAACGATATTTCTCCATCGAGATAGTTAAATTTTCAAATTTTAAACCTCGAGCTTTAAAATTTGAAAATTTAACTATCTCGATGGAGAAATATTGTAATCCACTGGAAAGCAGAAGGAGAAGCTTTTTCTTCTATGACTTTCACAACAACAAAATGTAAATTCCCTGTGTTAATCCCCAGCGTCGTCACCAAGGGATACGTATTTGATATTTACCTACGCCATTATTTGACAACAATCCAGTAAAGATAGTTTTCTGATAAATTTGCAGCAGTTATGGAATGAAAAACATATGAAACCTTTTTTTATTGATATTATAACAAATATCTCAACATTTACAGAGTTTATGAAAAGAAGTCGATTTAGATAGCGTAATAATCTACCGAATCACAGCTTTCGTCCGAAATCAACATGGCGCAATCAATCGCTGTCAGAGTCACTCTCAATGATTCTACAACGTTTAGTTGGTACTGCTTGCTTGTCATCTCGTAAGAGTATATTGAATGTTCCGCCATATATCGGCCCATTGAAAATGCCACAAAACGGATCTCCAACAATTGTTTTCTTCTCAGTAGACGTGGTCCGAACAACATGTGACGGGTCTGAGAAGATGTGATTATGCGTTCATTACCAATGCCCACGTGCCTCACAGTCTCCTGGGAAGACGTTAGATCCTGTAAATGAGGTATGTGTTATATCTGGTTCATCTTCTTCCGTCATTTGAAGTTGCTAGCGTTTTTGAATGCGTTTGAACTGGGTTTTGAATAGGTAGCAATGCTGTGGATATTCTAGTGACCAGAAATCTGGAACAAAACAAATGAGATATCCATTAAAATACAAACAAATTCCTTTTTAATAATACTGAATTTACCCCTCGCCCTCTAGTCGTCCATTTCAAGAAAAGGAGGGTGGATGAATTTTATTTTATTCTGAAATAACTGTCTGTGTATTTAAAGGGATGGGTTATCATATCCATGGATGAAGCTACCCAGGGAAGAGTAGCCCATGCAAGCTGGCTACCAGATTTCTGACATTAATTATTAGCACTGGGCTAGTAGATTATACAGCTTGGTTACTAATACTAACTTTCATCTGCCAAGGCCCAACTGCCCATTTAAACTAGGCTCTGTTTCCCTGATTCTGTCGTATGTTATACAGATTTTCTTTAATGGTCTCGCCCTTTGATCAATAGACGAGTTTCCAATTGGTGAATTTTCCCGGAAAATTTTGACGTCACAATATAGATTTTTGGACGTCACAATATTTCGTGACGCAATTTACTCTGATTGACCTCAGGTCAATCGTGGTAATTCATTCATACTAGAGGCTCACATGAGCCTGTATCGCTTACCTGGTGACTGGTTTTATTCATTGTTACCAATAGACCACCCATTCATACTATAAATCAGTTCAGCAGATGTTACTTTTTATTCTTGGATGAGGTACAAACTAAAAAATAAACTTTGGAAGGGATAACACAAAGAAAATTGTAACCAAGTTTGGTTCCAATTGGCTCAGTAGGTTCACAGGAGAAGATATTTGAATGCATTTCCCGTACAGTCACTATATTAAACTATGTTCCCTGTTGGCGGCCATCCTGAATGAGGTATGAACATAAAAATCACGAACTTTGAAGGAAAACATCTAAAGACTATTGTAACCAAGTTTGGTTCCCATTGGCTCAGTGGGCTCAGAGGAGAAGATATTTGAATGCATTTCCCATATGGTCCCAATGTTAAACTGTGCTCCACGCTGGCAGCCATCTTGGATGAGGTACAAACGTAAAAATCACAAACTTTAAAGGAGACCACCCAAGGACTACTGTGACAAAATTTGGTCCCCATTGGCTCAGTGGTTTCAGAGGAGATGATATTTGAATGCATTTCCCATAGGGGCCTATGTTTAACTATCTTCCCCCCGCTGGCGGCCATCTTGGATGAGATGCGAACCTGCTGGACATATGTAGAAATTGTAGTTCTGGAAAACCTCAACACTATTGCAATTCACATTTAACCTTTATCTCAAACAGTTTTTGAAATAAAAGTAAAAACATTAAAAAATTGTGAAAATTCAAAGAAAAAGCGGCAATAACTCCAATGTGGATTGTCAGATTTTCTTCAAAATTGCAGCCGCCGTGCGCGGTCCCGGCTTATGAATAGACCCGCAGCATCCTCTGAGCTTGGAGTATGAGTCTTCCTAACAGAGGCGACACGTTTGCCGTGTGTCGAGACCCGTGTCGATGGTTGACGAGATCCTGGTAGGTGCGAGCCTGTGTTCAGACTCCCACTACGGCCATTAAATACCCGTTGGGCTGAGAATACAGGATCAATATCTTACTTTGGCTCTTATATCATCTAAACGAGAGGTCGGATTGGCCCGGTCCGATCAATCGGCTGGTCACGCCAAGCCCTCCAGTATATCTTTCCAACTTGAGTTTAAGTTAACTTGTGTGTAATATTTTTGTCTTGATTTTAACCATCAATACAGTGTAGGTGTGCTGGAGAAGGCGGTGGCTCATGGGTCAATCAAGCAGTACGCTTTCCATCAGTGCCTGATGGTTACGCTCCACTTGAGTATACAATCTTTGGAACACTTGATACTTTCTGGTGGAGATCCCTAGAATCCAAGTATCGCCCCTGTTGGCACTCCGTGGTGGGTGGGTGACAAAGATGGTGAAATCTCCTTTCTTATTACATGGCATTACAAACCCCTCAAAACCAACCTGTTCCAAATAAAAAAAGAAAATCTACTGATTCCATCCCAGAAGTTGAAGATAACAGTTGGACAAAATTTATTGTGTTGACTGGATCACCTGATAAACCAATATCAAAAATCAACCCTTTTGCTATACAAAAGACTATTCAAAGCATTGCTGGAACGGTGAAAAACGTGTCCAGGATGCGATCAGGTGATTTATTAATTGAAGCAATCTCTAAAGTTCAAAGTGAAAACTTAGTAAAATTGTCAAAAATATTAGAATGTAAAGTTTCGGAATCCCCCCATAGAACCCTTAATAGCAGTCGTGGTATAATGAGAGATAGAAGTCAGTATCTCTCAGATCTTGATGATGATTACATTTGTAACGAACTATCATCATAAGGAGTTACAAAAGTACAAAGATTCATTTCCAAGAAATCAGGAAGCACCGTTAAACTTTACACTTTTCTTTTAACTTTCAACACGCCAGTTCCTCCAACATCATTGAAAATTGGCCCCTTTGGTATCAAAGTGGACAAATTCCTTCCCAACCCAGTGAGATGCTTTACTTGCCAGAAGTTTGGACATGGTACCAACCAATGTAGGGGCAAGCTGAAGTGTTTTAGATGCGGGGAAGGGGGACACCAGGGCACTGGCTGTAGTAATGCACTGAAATGTGCAAACGGCAGCGGTGAGCATATGTCATCCTCGAGAGACTGTCCACTTTATATCAAAGAAAAAGAAATTCTTAAAATTAAAACAGAAAGAAACATTTTTTACAACGAAGCCGTCAAATTTCATCAACCAACACAGTTAAAACAGCAACTTCTTCATATGCAGATAAAGTTAGACAGCGACCCTCTTTATCGCATATGGAGACACAAACAATTTTGACTTGGCCATATGACAAAGAGAATCCCCAAAAGTTGCCTGTTAAAGCAGTTCCTAAAGAACAAATTGTAACCCCAACTATATTTAAACAAAAAACAGTTAATACAGCAACCCAGTCAACACAACCTTCAACTTCTACTAAAGTACAATCGTCTCCAAAGCAAACGAAAGGTAAACATTCTTCTCATTCCGCTAAATCAGCAGAACGTTCATCTTCTGTCGATAAACTGAAATCAAAAAGGCACAGAACCAAAGACAGAGCAGACATGAAAAATCATCTGTTAGCACATCTAATAGATATGAAAGCCTGTCTTCAGACGAAGACACTGGCACATCTAAAACATCCGGTTCACGCCAAAAACCGTGGTGGGATGTTAGCATTTGGGGACCATTAGATTCCCACATGGATAAACAACATCGAAAGTGAACGACCACACAGTAGGTCTTCGTCTGTTAGTGGTCCATCGTCTCGTCATCCTTCGGTTTCCCGAAAGGGAAATATCTCACCAATACGACTAAAATGAACAATATAATTCAATGGAATTGCCGAGGTTTTAAAATTAATTTTATTGAAATTACTTTATTAATTCAAGCTTTTAATCCTGCGGCATTTTGTCTTCAGGAAACGCACCTGAAGAAAAATGATACGTTAAATGTAAAGAACTACTCCCTACACAGCACTTATGTACCTGAGAATGAACGAGCTGCAGGCAGCTCAACCATTCTTGTCAACAACAATATTGTCCACAGTACTGTTGATCTAATTACCGATCTTCAGGCTGTTGCAGTGAGAATTTCTTTAGATGAAACGATCACATTATGCTCTATATTTACATGTACCACCAAATTTCAATCCCAGTCTGAGTCAACTTAAAGACTTGACAGACCGACTGCCCTCCCCATATGTAATAATGGGTGATTTCAATGCGCACAATCCATTGTGGGGCAGTTCTGCTTTGAATGACAGAGGTAAAAAGATCGAAGACATGATGTCGCAGGAAAGTTTATGTATCTTTAATGACGGTTCAAACACGTATTTACATCCTGGAAATGGGGCTTACTCAGCTATAGACCTACCTCTAACTGACCCATCTCTACTATTGGACTTCTCCTGGAAAGTACACGACGACTTATGTAGTAGCGATCACTTTCCGATCATTCTTCAACATCTTTATTCTACTACCGGAGAAAAGCCACAGCGCTTTAAATTTGATAAAGCTGACTGGTCTCTCTGAAAATTTATGTAGAGAAGAATTGAAATCTGAATTGTTTGAAGATGTTTTTGATCCCTTAAATCTTTTCAGTGAAAAAATACTTTCCATTGCAGATAAATCTATACCGAAAACCTCGGCAAACCCAAAACGGCCTGGGAAACCCTGGTTTGACGATGACTGTGATGATGCTCTGACAAATCGTAAAAAGGCAGAGCAACTTTTCAATAAACATCCAACGACGAACAATCTTGGCAATTTTCGCGTTTTTCGTGCAAACTTTGCCTCTAAATTAAATTGCCACACCCCTATGAACAAGGTATGGAATATGGTACAAAAAATCAAAGGTAAAAATAGGAAAGCTTATGTCCATCACATTAAAAACGGACAAGATATTTTAACATCTGAAAAAGATATTGCAAATAAAATTGGAGAAACTTTTGAAAAACATTCCTCTTCTAAAAAATCTAGGACCAACATTCCAGAGAATTAAAGAACAAAAGGAACGAAACAAACTTAACTTTAAATCTAAAAATACAGAGGAATGCAACAGATTATTTTCGATGGATGAACTGAAACAATCCTTGGATAAGGCACATGACACGGCATGTGGCTCTGACGATATCCATTATCAACTCCTCAAACATCTTCCTTTAACAACTCTGGAAATTCTTTTAAACCTTTTTAATAAAATTTGGGAGACAGGGAAACTACCACCTATGTGGAAACCTATTCCAAAACCGGGTAAAGATCATTCCGAACAATCTAATTACAGACCACTAGCTATATATATATAGCATTGACTAGTTGTGTCTGTAAGACAATGGAACGGTTGATAAACAACCATCTTGTTTGGTATCTCGAATCGAACGGTCTTCTGTCGAACATCCAAAATGGATTTCGACAAGGTCGTACAACAATAGACCATCTAGTACGATTCGAAACATTTATCAGAAATGCATTTTTAAAGAAAGAACATGCAGTGTCTATCTTTTTCGATATTGAAAAAGCACATGACACAACATGGAAAAATGGTATTTTAAAAGATCTTTTTGATATTGGGTTAAGAGGAAGTTTACCAAATTTTATTGAAATTTTCTCAAGGATCGTGAATTCAATGTTAAGAGTCAACTCTACATTTTCTGACTCGTTTGAACAAGAGATGGGTGTTCCGCAAGGAAGCATCCTCTCTGTCACACTATTTAGTATTAAAATAAATAGTTTGGCCAAGGTTTTAAAAGATAACATTGATGGATCTCTTTATGTAGATGATTTTCTGATTTGCTATCGTGGAAAAAACATGAATAATATAGAACGCCAATTGCAATTATGTCTAAACAGAATCGAAAAATGGGCAGTTGAAAATGGTTTTACATTTTCAAGCTCGAAAACAGTCGGGATGCATTTCTGTTGTAAGCGGAAAATGCACCCAGACCCAGAGCTTAAACTATACAATAACCCTATAACTATTGTAAAAGAGGCCAAATTCCTTGGTTTAATTTTTGATAGTAAACTTTCATTTCTTCCCCATATCAAAATGTTAAAAAACAAATGCCTAAAGGCATTAGATATTTTAAAAGTTGTGTCGAGTACCGACTGGGGTGCGGATAGCACTATTTTATTAAATTTATATCGATCGTTGATTCGGTCAAAACTAGATTATGGATGTTTTATTTACGGTTCCGCCCGTAAATCATACATTAAATTACTAGATACCGTTCACCACCAAGGTTTACGTCTTTCATTAGGTGCGTTCAGAACTTCTCCTGTGGAGAGTCTCTATGTTGCAGCTAATGAAAAGACGTATTAAACTTGGTTTACAATATGCAAAAAAGCTTAAGGTGTATCCTTCAAATCCTTCCCACAACTGTGTTTTCAAACCTCTTCACAAAGCTGACTATGAAAAACGCCCAAACGTTATACAACCTTTTGGTCTTCGTATCAAACCACACATTGAATCTGCTAACATAAATTTAGATGAAATAGCTCCTATAGAAACTCCCAAAAAACCTCCATGGTTGAACCCAAAACCAACATTTAATTTTTGAACTACGCAAACACAAAAAGGTTGATACCAATCCTCTGGTTATCCAGCAGGACTTTGCAAGAATTAAATCGGAACATCCTGAATACTTGCAAATTTACACAGATGGCTCTAAGGATGGAGACAGAGTGGCTTCTGCAGCCGTTTTTGGAGATCGTGCAGCAACTCCCCGATTACCATCCTCTAGTTCCATATTTACTGCTGAAGCTAACGCTATTTACTCAGCACTTAAATTTGTAGCTTTATCGCAATCAAATAAATTCATGATTTGTTCCGATTCACTTTCTTGCCTATTGGCAATTAAAACACCCTATTATTTTAAAAATAGCCGAATTCTACAAATCACTTGTAGCATTTGGCAAAGAAGTCATTTATGTTTGGATCCCTAGTCATGTGGGGATCTATGGTAACACGGTTGCTGATCAGGAAGCCAAGGATGCACTAGATGACGAGATGGCGGATTGTCCAGTACCCTACACTGACATTAAGCCTTTAATCGTTAAATACATTTTAAAGTTATGGCAGGCCAAATGGGATCTGTAAATAAATAATAAACTGCATGGAATACAGTCAAGACCTCGGTAAACAAGTCGGTTCCTGTGGTAAAAACCGTAGGGAACAGGTAGTGTTGACCCGATGTCGTATTGGACATACTAGAACAACACAGTTTTATCCTCAACAGTGATGATCGACCTGAATGTATTCCATGCAATTGTCCTTATACAATTCAACATGTTTTAATAGAATGTGTAGATGTTGCCGATATCAGGGGTGATTTTTATTCAGCTGATTGTCTTAAAGACCTATTTACAAATGTTGCTGGCGACAAAATCGTTCAATTTTTAAAAGCAATCAATTTATTTAGTAAGATTTAAATGGATTTAATTTATATTTGTAATATTGTAACAGTTAAAGTGTCATTTCTCATATAATGCTTTTTTTTATATTTTATACCCTTGTTTTACTTGTATAAAGCGTTAATGGTTTTATATTGATATTTTATATATTTATCATAATTGTTCAACTTACTTAACAGTTCTCGCCACAATATAGCTGAAATATTGCTGAAGTTGGCGTAAAACATCAATCAATCAAAATTGCAGGACATGTAGATCTTACTATACTGACCATATTTCTTTACAACTTTTACTTCTTTCTTCTACCATTTTCAATATATAAGACTAAAGCATGTAAAAGTAACGAAAAACTGAAAATTTTACGGGAAAAGGGCAACAACTCCAAGACGGGTATACGGATATTCTCCAAAATTGCAGGGCATGTAGATCTCATCATGCTGATCATTTTTATCCCAGTCAGAATTTTGATATCTGTAATGGTTTTCGAGTAATTTGCAATAAACGGCAATTTACCCCTATGTTCTATATTTAGTATCAGCGGCCATTTTGTTTGATCTACGGACATAAAAATCACAAACTTGAAAGAGCATACCCTGGTAATGATTCAGGCCAGGTTTGGTTAGTATTGGCCGAGTAGTTGCAGAGGAGAAGATCTTTGAATAAAAGTTAACGGACGGACGGGCGCCGAGTGATGGCAAAAGCTCGCATGGCCTTTGGCCACGTGAGCTAAAAACGAAATTGGAAATTTGTCTATTCGGAATTTTATTGACACTTTTATTTCGGACATGAACCTACAATATAGAACCTCCCACTGTTTCTTTTTCGTACACTTACTGGTAATTTGTATGAGTTTCAAAGGTAGAGACAGAAAATATCAGCGTATCACGACGAGTCCGATAGGACGAGCTGTGATATAAGTGATATTTTCTGTCAAGACCTCCAAAACTACCGCTATTGTTTTTATCGGCAACGTCATAAGAGCCATGACCTCATATTCGTGACGTCATTGCCTGACATTTTCTTGTATCAGGTCAGTACGGAGATACTGACAATATATATGAATTATCTTCAAAAAGCAGAAATTCCCACATGTTTAGGGTTGTTGGGAATACCATTAACACACATATTTATTTGTTTGCATAAATTTTAAAATAATATTGAAATCATAACAAATAATATACTAGATATTCTTATCCTATTTTTACCCCTATTTTTTCATACTAGAAATGAAAAAAAAAACTGTTTTTTTCCTATTTAAAAAAAAACTTTCTGCATTTTTATACAGTGCTAAGCATGTGGAAGGGGCTTAAAGATTTAATCATGTGCATCTCTACATAAATACTCAAGTCTGGAAATTAAATTTTGTGTTTGCGTCCAAAGTGTGATAACTTCATGCGTTATGTTTTTGATATTGGAATTTAATATTCAATATATCAGCAATATTCATCTCTATGAATACTACTAAACATGCTAAAAGCATCAACAATTAGTTGGGCAATTATTTTTTTAATTTTAGTTTTACGACTCCGAATTCCCTAAATTTTGGCATATTGGAAAAAATAAAATATTTTTATTTTTTATTCCCTCTGAACCTGTATTTTTTATGCAGAAAAAATAAATTGATGCATAACTGATTAAAAAAAAAACATTACTCTGTG
This sequence comes from Modiolus philippinarum, assembly GCA_002080025.1. Classification (NCBI taxonomy): domain Eukaryota; kingdom Metazoa; phylum Mollusca; class Bivalvia; order Mytilida; family Modiolidae; genus Modiolus; species Modiolus philippinarum. Next base: position 7,234 of record MJUU01048076.1, on the reverse strand, counting down.
CTCTTAATCAATTTAAATTAGTACTTTAATTCTAATTCAATTATTTCCAACATAATTTAATAAATTTATAACTTAAGAGACCATCTTCAAAAACACCAGTCATCACAATCTTGATTAGCTCTGATTTATGGAAAAAATGAATACATCGGCAAACGAATACCGAAGCAAGAAAAGGAAAGGGGAAATTCTAAAATCACAAATCCAACATCACGGCAATTCACAGCAACACGAATTGAGACAGTATGACAAAGACAAACAAATAAACAAAAATTAAATGATATGTTGAGATTTTAATTTTATTCCTACCAATGGCAATGATCATTGTCTGGAATTTTCGTAAAATTAAAAATATAAAAAATGTGGCCTTGTCTATAATCTACATTTCATGCTTGAATGAATGTGGTAAATTTTGTATATATTCATTTCTCACTAACTATCAATGCTATATTTATAATATTGCATCATAATATTGTCCTTTATGAGAACTACCCAAAGCATCCATAATGTACAGTTCGTGCTTGAGTGAATTTGATTAAAATTTGCATTCAAATCCATTTCTTAGTAACTATACATGGTATTCTTATGATTTGCATCACGATATTCACCTTTATGATTAATACCCAAAGCACAAACAATTAGATGTGCATGACCTATATTTCATGGTTCAGTGACTTTGCTTAAATTTTGCCCTTTGGTCCATTTATCATTAACTATACACGATATGTTTATCATATTGCACGGGTACATCGTACCAAAGCATTAACAAATAGGTGTCCATAACCTACATTTCATGGTCGAGTGGTTTTTCTTAAATTTAGCATTTAGGTCCATAAATCACAAGCTATACATCATATCTTGATGGTATTGCATCTTGATGTATATCTCTATGAGTACTATCCAAAAAACCAACAGTCAGGTGTGCATGACCTACATTTCATGGTTGAGTGACTTTGATGAAATTTTGCCTAAATATCAATTTATAACAAACTTAACATGATATGCTAATGATAGGTCATCTTAATATTCCCCTTTATGACAAATATTAAAAGCGCCACCAATAAGGTGTCCATAACATACATTTCATGGATGAGTGACATTGGTTAAAGTTTGCGTTTTCGTCTATTGATCACAAACTATACATGATATGCATATGATATTGCATCATTATATTCCCCTTTGTGAGAAATATCAAAATCACCACCAATATGGTGTCCATAACCTTCATTTCATGGTTGTTGGACTTTGGTTAAAATTTGCTTTTTTATCCATTGATCACAAACTATACAAGATATCTTAATGGTATAATATTCACCCTTATGAGTACTTCCCAACGCACGAACAATTAGGTGTCTTTGACCTAATTCTTTATTCTCGATAGTAAAATTTCGATTTTAACCAGATTTTACTATCTCGATTGAAGAAATATTTTTAACTCGCTCCTATGCGAGAAACAGCTATTTTTGCATTGTACTTTTATCTTTTACACAAATATGATTGTATTTTACAATGTATATTTTTTTTCTTTTCAGGTTTGAGAATTGCAATTTCCATTTGATGTTTCAAAATAGAATGTGTTTTTTATTTAATTGCCATCATTTTATGATACACTGTTTGGAATTTGTAGATATCTTCTGTTAATTTACTTGTTATGCATGTATATTTATATTAATATTTTAGAAAATATTAACCTGTTTAATATGATTGTGCTCAGTACCAGCATCATCTAATTTTTGAATCATGAACCTCCTTGCAGAGTGATTAGTTAGCCTCCTATCACAACAATCCTGATTGTGAGTTGCTGTTTCTTTGAATAATCCTGCAAAATAGGAAATCCCGGCACCTGAATAGGTTTTCAGGGGCTTTGGCTACAGAGCTGCCGGGCGCGTCCCCAGGTGGTGGATAGGGGAATGCCCTGTCTTTGCGGGGTAGTCAGGTCATAATACGGAAAGCCTGACCGCGAACCATTGTAGCCAAACTGTGTGGAGAAACGCCACGCTCCATGCAGTATAAAGACCCCTTCTATATTTCTCTAAAGAGAGCAGACGCACTGGGTGTCGTATAGAAGGCTAAATTTCCTGCCCCTACCCATTTCTCCCCTTTTCCAGTGGCAATCAAAAGTCGTTGCCCCGGTTGTCCCTTCCACCTTTATTTCTTTCTTCTTTTACTTACAATTTGTTTTGAATTGATTAACTTGTTCTCGTCCTGATATAGCTGAAATATTGCTCATTGGACGTTAAACTCTAACTAATCAATCAATCAATCAAAATAGGAAATCTTTTGTCTTTTTTGAACAATTGTTCTATTATTTTGAAAACCCTTTATATATTCAGTCTGCATCACAGATTACATTGTTTAAATGATTCAGGGGAGACTATTTTTACCTCATTTGAATTGGCCATTTCGGGATGGTCGTTTTTTAGGGCCAGGAATTTGGGGGTGAACATGCCGTTGGGACTGGGACATCATTGACCAATCAGCAACTAAGAACAATCTATGCTCATGTTAGTTAATTTTTTCTTATATTGAAGAACTCGAACAAGAATTAAAGAAACAATCATGAAAAATAAGACTTTCAAGTGATAATTTGTTTTTTTATCGGCATTTACAACTTTATTTTATCCTCAGCAATTCCAAATTGAGCTTTTAGTTCCAATCTCATATCATATATAAAAACTTTATTTTATCCTCAGCAATTCCAAATTGAGCTTTTAGTTCCAATCTCATATCATATATAAAAAATTGATACATGTTTCATCTACTGTAGCTAGAGGAGACAAGGAGAGCTTTTTTATTCCGATTTTCAGTTAAATAAGTAAATCTGGATATATTTTGTGAAAGTTCTCAAAATTTTCAAAAGTTTTATATATTTTGAAAAGTAAACATGTGTAATATAAAGCTGCTTAGGGTATATAATATGAAAATGATCCCATGATGTCCATTATTGCCTGTTCAATTTTGATTACAGTAAGCCAAGATCAAGTGTAATGAAGTTTTTGATTTTATCTACTTTGTTTATCCCAGTTTATTAATTCACAACTCCTTCAAAACTTCAAGTCCGACTCCAACCAAACTTTCAGGATATGTTGTTTACCTGGTGTAGTTGTGCACCTGATACTTTAGATTTTGATTTCACATATTTTACAGGTTTTCCGAGCAAAATAGCTCATTTGTTTTTTAATTGACAAAACTTGGAATGTATAATTTTCTTATTATTCTGTTCTTATAATGTATTATTATTACACATTTTATAGGAGAACAAATTTCTCATTCAGCTAGGTTGCGAGTTAAAAATATTTCTTCCCTCTCGATAGTAAAATTTTGATTTTAACATGCTTGCTAAAGCTCGCATGTTGAAAATCAAAATTTTACTATCTCGAAGGAGAAACTATATCTTTGTTTGTATCTGAAACTTATACATCTCAAGTGTATATTTTCATTTTGGTATTTGTGTACCTGCTGCATAAGCAATTTTTTTCATGAACGGGCCCTGCTTATTTACACCTACTAACTGAGACTTATACCATAGGTCAGACTTGGTTGTATTGGTTTTGTCTTGAATATAGAATGGCTGTTCAGGTAGACAATATTTCTGAGGTCGTTTTGACTTGTACAGTATATATGCTTGAACAGGACACTTGTCAGGGTTTTCCTTGTTTTGAAAAGCTCGCTTTGGAATTTCACGCTTGTCTTTGTAATTTTTTCCTGTTCTGGTTTTTGTGTTACGTTCTGTCATTTGTAGATATTGATCTCCATTTTTATCTGTGAGTAGTTTTACATCGCCCCATTTCATTTGATGGTGCTCGGTGACGCCTCGCAGACAAAAAAAAATAAATTGTGTTGTAAAACCACAAAGTATGAAGCAAACTAGTAAGGTTTGATATTCCTAACTCCCCTGACTAAATAGCTGATCAACATCTTGGTCATCAAGTGAGTCTGCCTTATGTTCACCACTACCTTTTCCTTGTTTTTTCAATTCGATCTGCTTGGCAGCTAGAACCTCTCGTGTCCTACCAAACTCGGAACTTTTGGACAATTCGTACCCATAATTATGTCTGCGAAGAACCCTGTCAAAACTACAGGGCAGCCTCTAAGTGAAGCAGGCTCATAATTGTCCCCATAAGACTTTCTAACACTACAGAAAAACTGTGAGAGAAGGTTGTTAAGTTCATTGGGTGGAATATTATATATGTTTCTTTCTTCAGATTTGGATGTTAAAAACTGGGTTAGTGTCCTCATGTCAGACAGGTTTTTTTGCATGTAGCTTTGTTTTCTTGCTCTACTAGGACTTGTCAAGACATTTTTCATCAACATGAACAAATTGTCTTTGTATGCCTGATAGTTTTGTAGTAGTTTTATTTAAATTGGTGTTTTCTTTAGTTCTATCAATAGAAAGAGGAATAGCTTCATATGGTGGCGTTATTAGTTGTTGGTTTTGCTCCTCATCAGCCATAGCCTCTACAGCCTCATATATTTCCACTAAGGGTTCAAAATCCTCTAGCCATTCAGGTTGTGATTGAGTTGTTGGATTTTTTGTTGTCGCTGCAATGACATCGAATCGGTACCGGGCCTCTGTTATGCATTTGACATTTTGTATTTTGATGTCCCACTGGGGGAACCCAAAATTTGTTTGTTTTGAAACAATTACACCATTTACCCCACTTACAAGTCTGACATTCTGGCCGATCTCAGGGTGATTGTATGTGAAATGTGACGACATTTTTGTTTATTTAATGCAGACGACAGCATTGTTTGTTTATACATTTGTAAAAAAGTAGTTCCGGCAGCCGTGAACTTTTATTGACCTTACTATAAACCACTGACAAATCGCACTAAGGAATTTAACCAACGTATGGATTATTGATTTTACGATTATTCAATCAACCGGATTAACTCGAGAATAGGAGAAAAACTTCTAATTGATTGATTAATCAGATTTAAACGTCCAGTGAGAAATATTCAGCTATATCAGGACTAAAAGAAGTTATCAATTAAGCAAATTATATGTTAAGCAGAAAGTAGTCAAGATGAAAAGGACAACAGAAAACCACTGGAAAATTGAAGAAATGGGTAGGGGCAGGAAAGTTAGCCTTCTAGCCTCAGTTAGTGTAACTTTAAATATAGAACGGACCTCTTAACTGCAAGGGGCATTACTTTTATCCACATAGTTTGGATACAATGGTTCGCGGTCAGGATTTGCTTATTATAACTTGGTAACCCCTCATAGTCCCCGGATTACCCTATCCACTACCCGGGGACGCGTCCGGCAGCTCTGTAGCCGGAGCTCCTGGAAATCGTGTCGGAAAAATAACAAATGGGGTGTATTAATCTTTAAGAAAGACCTTGAATGTTTTCAGTTCATGTCATTTGGTAATCTTGTTTAAAAATTAATAGACACTGGATGGAAAGTTGGTGAGGAAAGCCTACTTGGCCTTTATGAGTCTTGTACTCAGTATTTTGTTTTTTGCAAGTGTATAAGTAGGACTGTTCCAGCAAAACATACATTGTTATGTGGCAGAAACGACCACAATAAAATATTGTAAATTGAAGTCAGCAAAGATAAAACAAAATTGGCTCAAATTTAACTTTTAATAAGACAAAAATAATGATTTTACAAATTAAGTATACAATAAATGACTTATCTGACAATAATGAAGTCCAAGTAATAATCTAAATGAATAGTTCACTTAATTCCACCAATAAATGTCCATTAGAATATTCCTTATAATCCTCACTAAATAGTTGATAATAGATTCACAATAATTGATGTCAATTTCCAATACAAAAGATGTGCGTGATAATCCTGTATAAACTAATTATATATAATCCTGTATAAACTTATTAAACTGACTGCTCTAACCCTTTTCAGCTACCTTATATAAATACATTTATTCTTTCCAGAAAAATCTATCCACAAGATACAATCAACTGACAATCACATGACTAGAATGATTATGTAAGGAAAACCTCTAGAAAATTCTATATGTTAAAAATTAAATCTAAATTCTAGAAATTTCTATATGTTTTAAGGTGTAATAACCTTGACCATTGTTTATTGTAAACAAGTTACATAATAGGCCAAACAAATTAACATAATATTAAGGCCTTGCAAAATAAAAACAATCAACACAATGCATTATAGAATGTTTACAATATTTAATTACCTATAACAACATGGTCACTTAAAAATTGGAGTTATCTTTTATAAAGAAGAGATTTTATTTCACTCATATATATCTACGCATAGAGGCATAATCAGAAGCCTTATAGGCACACATAAAATTAAATTAAATAGAAATTCAAAAGTAAAATTTTACTAAATCTTAACAGCACAGCAGATCTGGAATAATATGATTTCATATTGGTAAATAACAATTGCAACATAGTATTTTGATAATTAGGTACATAAAAAATCGTTCAATTGTCAAATACACATTCACAGATTCGAATTTCAAAGCGCAACAGTCAATACTAGATACTCTTTGCACTAACTAACAACCAAGTTCATATTTTCGTAACTTTGCAAGGTAAATATTGTTTACTTTTGCCCTTATTTGTGTCAAACTTACGTTTTTTAAGGTAGCTCGAACCTAATAAAAATATCGGACAGATTTTTTTAATGTATTTTGTAGGTCTTTACTCATATGTTCCAAAATAGAATAAAAATTATGTCACCGATTATGACGTCACATTGAATAGGCCAATAAAGGAATATTCCGGCTTGAAAATCAAGTTAAAGTGTTTCGCAAATGCGCCAATCGAATGTGCCGTGTTTTGTGTCGATGAACCTTAAAGGGGAAATTCGCAAAAAAATAAAAATTTCAAAATTTTATTTCTCGTATCTTAGTTAGCACATAAATGTATGTATTTCTGTTCAATTGTCTTGGATAACTACAAGACTGGATTGATTGTGAGCAAATCCCAGTGCATCAACCGCCATATTGTCATCTTGTCAAATTAAAAAGTCACCTGATACCTGAAAACCAAAAAAATACCAAAACTCGATAAGCCTGTATAAAACAACAAGTACATAACTCTGATCTGTCCAAATAAATATAATTTCTTTCACTAAATTCAACGATTTGTAATTTTTTCAATAAAGAAATTTGCAGCTATTTTTATCTTAATATATCATTAAATTGATAATATATCCAGAACTTGTCAGAAAGTTCCCGTGTTCACAATTAAATGCCGCCGTGCGCGGTACCGGCTGATGAATAGGCCCGCAGCATCCTCT
>MJUU01048075.1:55880-69808 GCA_002080025.1 Modiolus philippinarum | reverse complement strand
TTATGAAGTTTAGGGACCCAGTAGATGTAGGGGAGCTGATTGTTATCATCATCCGCTTTGATGCCAAAGGATGCTAAAACAGAGTTGTGATTTTCTATAATCTCCTCCCTTGACAGTGTAGTGGGAGTATAAGTAGGGTTTCCTGATGAACTGTCCCATCTCCTTAACCAGACAGTCAAGATAGTGTTTCTTACACACGAACAGTATGTTGTTAGAAGCTTTGTCTGCAGGGACAATGACGTAATTTTCATGGAGGTTGTCCATAGTTTTCCTAACGAGGGAATCTTCAAATATACTGGGATTTCTGGATTTCATTGATGTTTTCAAACGCCGAATACGATTCACAATTAACGACTTAATGGACCTGATCCAGTCGGACAGCGTCTCGACATCTTCTTTCTCTTTCTTTGCCCACTTCCTCGCATAGTCCTCAACTGCATCCATCAAAATTTTGAAGTTGTACTTCCAGTTGATATGCTGGGGTTCACGGAATTTGGGACCTTTTGAAAAAACCTCTCTTAGTTTGATATTGTCTGTAATATTTAGGTCACCGGTTATCACGTGTCCAGCCGGACTGTAATTGAAGGGGGAAGTGGAGCAAGCGCAATCAGGTGGTTTGGCTTTGAAGTCGTCAATTTTGAAGTCACGCAATACCCGTTTGTAATTGAAAATGGAAGTTGCAATGGGTTTAGTGTAGGAATACGAAATAAGTGGAACAGATTGATCTTTGAAGTAAGGTGGAATGTTAGTTGTTACTGTTTTGCTATGTAGAATGCTAGCGAGATTTATGGCGTCCAAGCCTTTATTGGCAAATTGAATTTTGAGAAATGTCCGGTTATCAGGTTCGTTGGCTGATTCGCGGACAGGTTTGAAAAGTCTATGGTTTGATATATCTAAAACGATTGCTGTTAATTTATATTCCAGGGAATTCCAATCGGTCACTGATGATGCTAAACATGTTTTGTAGAAAGAATAAAGCTTTCAAAGGGGCAAAGAATACAATTTGGTACGAATGTGATGAATACCTAGTGGGATGGTGATAAATGGAAGGAGACCATTTATTGAAATGTCGTGCAGACGCGGGGCATCGAAATGATGTAAATTCCCTCTAATGCTCAAATTTGGTACAAATATACTGAAAACATGCAACAATAGGGATATTAATAGTATGCGATATGGTGTAAATGCCATCTAGTACTCAAATTTGGTACAAATTTACTAGAAATATGAAACAATATGGATATAGATAGAACGCAATATGATGTAAATGCCATCTTGTACTCAAATTTAGTGCAAATATACTGAAAACATGCAACAATAGGGTTATCGATAGTATGCGATATGGTAAAAATGCCATCTAATACTTAAATTTTGCACAGATTTACTGAAAATATGCAGCAATACGGTTATCGATAGTATGCGATATGATATAAATTCCATCTAGTACTCAAATTTGGTACAAATTTACTGAAAATATGCAAGAATAGGGTTATTGATATTATGCGAAATGATGTAAATTCCCTCTAATGCTCAAATTCGGTACAAATTACTGAAAATATGCAACAATAGGGATATAGATAGTATACGATATGATATAAATGCCATCTAGTACTCAAATTTGGTACAAATTTACTGAAAATATGGAACAATAGGGATATTGATAGTATGCGATATGATGTAAATGCCATCTAGTACTCAAATTTGGTACAAATTTACTAGAAATATGCGTCAATATGGATGTAGATAGAACGCAATATGATGTACATGTCATCTTGTACTCAAATTTGGTACTAGTTTACTGAAAATATGCAACAATAGGGATATCGATTGTATGCGATATGGTGAAAATGCCATCTAATACTTAAATTTGGTACAAATATACTGAAAGCATGCAACAATAGGGATGTCGATAGTATGCGATATGGTGTAAATGCCAATTAGTACTCAAATTTGGTACAAATTTACTGAACAACAGCAGTATAATACCGAAGGAACATGATCAAAATATGATGAAAATTTGATGAAATCATGGAACAATAGGGATATCGATAGTATGCGATATGATGTACATGCCAGTTAGTACTCAAATTTGGTACAAATTTACTGAAAATATGCAACAATAGGAATATTGATAGTATGCGATATGATATAAGTGTCATTTAGTACTCAAAGTTGGTACAAATATACTGAAAACATGCAACAATGGGGATATCGAAAGTATGCGAAACGGTGTAAATGCCATTTAGTACTCAAATTTGGTACAAATTTACTGAAAATATGCGACAATCGGGATATCGATAGTATGCGATGTGGTGTAAATACCATGTAATACTAAAATTTGGTACAAACTTACTGAAAATATGCAACAATAGGGATATTGATAGTATGCGATATGGTGTCAATGCCATCTAATGCTCAATTTTGTACAATTTTACTGAAAAAATGCAACAATAGGAAATCGATATAATACGATATGGTGTAAATGCAATCTAATAGTCAAATTTGGCACAAATTGTGGATTTCGATAGTATGCAATATGATATAAATTCCATCTAGTACTCAAATTTGGTACAAATATACTGAAAACATGCAACAATAATGATATCGATAGAATGCGATATGGTGTAAATGCCAATTAGTACACAAATTTGGTACAAATTTACTGAAAATATGCAACAACAGGAATACCGATATTATGCAATATGATGTAAAGTCCATCTGATACTAAAATTTGGTACAAATATATTGTAAATATGCAACAATAGGGATCTCGATAGTATGCGATATGGTGTAAATGCCATCAAATACTCAAATTTGGTACAAATTTACTGAAAATATGCACCAATAGGGATATATATAGTATGCAATATGATATAAATTCCATCTATTACTCAAATTTGATACAAATATGCTGAAAACATGCAACAATAGGGATATCGAGAGTATGCGATATGATTACATGCCATCTAGTACTCAAATTTGGTAAAAATTTACTTAAAATATGCAACAATAGGGATATTGATAGTATGCGATATGATGTAAATGTCACCTAGTACTGAAATTTGGTACAAATATACTGAAAACGTGCAACAATAGGGGTATCGGTAGTATGCGATATGGTGAAAATGCCATCTAATACTTAAATTTGGTACAAATTTACTGAAAATATGCAGCAATAGGGATACCGATATTATGCGATATGATGTAAATTCCATCTGATACTAAAATTTGGTACAAATTTACTGAAAATATGCAACAATATGGATATAGATAGAACGCAATATGATGTACATGTCATCTTGTACTCAAATTTGGTACTAGTTTACTGAAAATATGCAACAATAGGGATATCGATAGTACGCGGTATGATGCACAGGCCATTTAGTACTCAAATTTGGTACAAATTTACTGAAAATATTCAACAATGGGGATACCGATATTATGCGATATGAAATAAAGTCCATCTAGTACTCAAATTTGGTGCAAAGATACTGAAAACATGCAACAATAGGGATATCGATAGTATGCGATATGGTGCAAATGCCAATTAGTACTCAAATTTGGTACAAATTTACTAGAAATATGCAACAATATGGATATAGATAGGACGCAATATGATGTACATGTCATCTTGTACTCAAATTTGGTACTAGTTTACTGAAAATATGCAACAATAGGAATATCGATTGTAAGCGATATGGTGAAAATGCCATCTAATACTTAAATTTGGTACAAATATACTGAAAGCATGCAACAATAGGGATGTCGATAGTATGCGATATGGTGTAAATGCCAATTAGTACTCAAATTTGGTACAAATTTACTGAACAACAGCAGTAGAATACCGAAGGAACATGATCAAAATATGATGAAAATTTGATGAAAACATGCAACAATAGGGATATCGATAGTATGCGATATGATGTACATGCCATTTAGTACTCAAATTTGGTACAAATTTACCGAAAATATGCAACAATAGGGATATGGATAGTATGCGATATGATATAAAGTCCATCTAGTACTCAAATTTGGTACAAATATACTGAAAACATGCAACAATAGGGATATCGATAGCATGCGATTTGGTGTAAATGCCAATTAGTACTCAAATTTGGTACAATTCTACTGAAAATATGCAACAATAGGGATTTGGTAGTATGCGATTTGATGAACATGCCATCTTGTACTCAAATTGGGTACAAATTTACTGAAAATATGCAAAAATAGTGATATCGGTATTATACCATATAATGTAAATACCACTTAGTACTCAAATTTTGTACATATTTGCTGAAAATATGCTACGATAGGGACATAGATAGTATGCAAAATGGTGCAAATGCCACCTAGTATTCCAATTCAATTGATATGAATTATGAGGATTTTAAAGGAATGGGTCATGGCAACAATAGGGATATCGATATTATGCGATATGATGTACATGCAATTTAGTACTCAAATTTGTACAAATTTACTGAAAATATGCAACAATAGGGATATTGATAATATGCAATACGATGTAAGTTTCATCTAGTACTCAAATTTGGTACAAATTTACTGAAAACATGCAGCAATGGGGATATCGAGAGTACATATATGCGATACGGTGTAAATGCCATCTTTTACTCAAATTTGGTACAAATTTACTGAAAAGATGCAACAATAGGGATATCGATAGTATGCAATATGATGTAAGTGTCATCTAGTACTCAAATTTGGTACAAATTTTCTGCAAACATGCAACAATAGGGATATCGATAGTATGCAATATGATGTAAGTGCCATCTAGTGCTCAAATTTGGTACAAATTTACTGAAAACATGCAGCAATGGAGATATCGAAAGTATGCGATACGGTGTAAATGCCATCTTTTACTCAAATTTGGTACAAATTTACTGGAAAGATGCAACAATAGGGATAACATTAGTATGCAATATGATGTAAGTGCCATGTAATACTCAAGTTTGGTTCAAATTTACTGAAAATATGCAACAATAGGGATATCGATAGTATGCGATATGGTGTAAATGCCATCTAATGCTCAATTTTTGTACAATTTTACTGAAAATATGCAACAATAGGGATATCGATATAATACGATATGTTGTAAATGCAATCTTATAGTCAAATTTACTGAAAATATGCAACGAAGGGGATAGAGATAATATGCAATATGGTGTAAATGCCATTTAGTACTCTATTTTGGTACAAATATACTGAAAACATGCAACAATAGGAATTTCGATAGTATGCGATATGGTGTAAATGTCATCTCCTACTCAAATTTGGTACAAATTTACTGAAAATATGCAGAAACACGGATTCCGATAGTATGCGATATGATGCACAGGCAATTTAGTACTCAAATTTTGTACAAATTTCCTGAAAATAGGCAACAATAGGGATAGCGATATTATGCGATATGATATAAGGTCCATCTAGTACTCAAATTTGGTGCAAATATACTGAAAACATGCAACAATAGGGATATCGATAGTATGCGATATGGTGTAAATGCAAATTAGTACTCAAATTTGGTACAATTTCACTGAAAATAGGCAACAATAGGGATACCGATATGATGCGATATAATGTAAATTCCACCTGATAGTAAAATTTGGTACAAATATATTGAAAATATGAAACACTAGGGATATCGATAGTATGCGATATGGTGTAAATGCCATCTACTACTCAAATTTGGTACAAATTTCCTAGAAATATGCAAAAATATGGATATAGATAGAACGCAATATGATGTACATGTAATCTTGTACTCAAATTTGGTACTAGTTTACTGAAAATATGCAACAATAGGAATATCGATAGTATGCCATATGGTGAAAATGCCATCTAATACTTAAATTTGGTACAATTATGCTGAAGGCATGCAACAATAAGGATGTCGATGGTATGTGATATGGTGTAAATGCCAATTAGTACTCAAAATTGGTACAAATTTAGTAAGCAACAGCAGTAGAATACCGAAGGAACATGATCAAAATATGATGAAAATTTGATGAAAACATGCAACAATAGGGATATCGATAGTATGCGACATGATGTAAATTCCATTTAGCACTCAAATTTGGTACAAATTTACCGAAAATATGCAACAATAGGGATATAGATAGTATGCGATATGATATAAAGTCCATCTAGTACTCAAATTTGGTACAATTCTACTGAAAATATGCACCAATAGGGATATTGGTAGTATGCGATATGATGCACATGCCATCTTGTACTCAAATTTGTTACAAATTTACTGAAAATATGCAAAAATAGTGATATCGATATTATACGATATCATGTAAATACCACTTAGTACTCAAATTTTGTACAAATTTACTGAAAATATCCTACGATAGGGTCATAGATAGTCTGCGAAATGTAGCAAATGCCACCTAGTATTCCAATTCAATTCATATGATTTATGAGGATTTTAAAGGAATGGGTCATGGCAACAATAGGGATATCGATAGTACGCGATATGATGTATATGCCATTTTGTACTCAAATTTTGTACAAATTTACTGAAAATATGCAACAATAGGGATATTGATAGTATGCAATATGATGTAAGTGTCATCTAGTACTCAAATTTGGTACAAATTTACTGCAAACATGCAACAATAGGGATATCGATAGTATGAAATATGATGTAAGTGCCATCTAGTACTCAAATTTGGTACAAATATACTGAAAATATTCAGCAATTGGGATATCGATAGGATGCGATATGGTGTAAATGCCATGTAATACTCAAATTTGGTACAAATTTACTGAAAATATGCAACAACAGGGATATTGATAGAATGCGATATGGTGTAAATGCCATCTAATGCTCAATTTTTGTACAATTTTACTGAAAAGATGCAACAATAGGGATATCGATATAATACGATATGTTGTAAATGCAATCTTATAGTCAAATTTACTGAAAATATGCAGCGATAGGGATAGAGATAGTATGCAATATGGTGTAAATGCCATTTAGTACTCTATTTTGGTACAAATATACTGAAAACATGCAACAATAGGGATTTCGATAGTATGCGATATGGTGTAAATGTCATCTCATACTCAAATTTGGTACAAATTTACTTAAAATATGCAGCAATAGGGATAGTATGCGATATGATATCAATTCCATCTAGTACTCAAATTTGGTACAAATATACTGAAAACATACAACAATAGGGATATCGATAGTATGCGATATGATTACATGCCATCTAGTACTCAAATTTGGTACAAATTTACTGAAAATATGCAACAATAGGAAATTGAGAGTATGCGATATGGTGAAAATGCCACTAATACTTAAATTTGGTACAGCTTTACTGAAAATATGCAGCAATAGGGATATCGATAGTATGCGATATGATATAAATTCCATCTATTACTTAAATTTGGTACAAATTTACTGAAAATATGCAAGAATAGGGTTATTGATATTATGCGAGATGATGTAAATCCCTTTAATACTCAAATTTGGTACAAATATACTGAAAACATGCAACAATAGGGATATTAATAGTATGCGATATGGTGTAAATGCCCTCAAGTTCTCAAATTTGGTACAAATTTACTGGAAATATGCAACAATATGGATATAGATAGAACGCAATATGATGTACATGTCATCTTATACTCAAATTTGGTACTAGTTTATTGAAAATATGCAACAATAGGGATATCGATAGTATGCGATATGGTGAAAGTGCCATCTAATACTTAAATTTGGTACAAATATACTGAAAACATGCAACAATACGGATGTCGATAGTAGGCGATATGGTTTAAATGCCAATTAGTACTCAAATTGGTACAAATTTACTGAACAACCGAAGGAACATGATCAAATTATGATGAAAATTTGCTGAAAACATGCAGCAATAGGGATATCGATAGTATGCGATATGATGAAAATTTCATCTGATACTCAAATTTGGTCCAAATATACTGAAAATATGCAACAATAGGGATATCGATATAATACGATATGGTGTAAATGCAATCTCATAGTCAAATTTGTCACAAAATTACTGAAAATATGCAACGATAGGGATAGATATAGTATGCAATATTGTGAAATGCCATTTAGTACTCTAATTTGGTACAAATATACTGAAAACATGCAACAATAGGGATTTCGATAGTATGCGATATGGTGTATATGTCATGTAATACTCATATTTGGTACAAATTTACTGAAAATATGCAGCAATAGGGATTTCGATAGTATGCGATATTGTGTAAATGCCAATTAGTACTCAAATTTGGAACAAATTTCCTGAAAATATGCAACAAAAGGGATACCGATATTATGCGATATGATGTAAATTCCATCTCATACTGAAATTTGGTACAAATTTACTGAAAATATTCAACTATAGGAATATTGATAGTTTGCGATATGATATAAGTGTCATCTAGTACTCAAATTTGGTACAAATATACTGAAAACATGCAACAATGGGGATACCGAAAGTATGCGATACAGTGTAAATGCCATCTATTACTCAAATTTGGTACAAATTTACTGAAAACATGCAACAATAGGGATATCGGTAGTACGCAATATGGTGTAAATGCCATTTAGTACTGTAGTTTGGTACAAATATACTGAAAACACGCAACAATAAGGATTTCAATAGTATGTGATATGGTGTAAATGCCATTTAATACTCAAATTTGGTACAAATTTACTGAAAATATGAAGCAATAGGGATTTCGATAGTATGCGATATGATATAAATTCCATCTAGTTCTCAAATTTTGTGCAAATATACTGAAAATATGCAAGAATAGGGATATCGATAGTATGCGATATGGTGTGAATGCCAATTAGTACACAAATTTGGTACAAATTTACTGAAAATATGCGACAACAGGAATACCGATATTATGCGATATGATGTAAATTCCATCTGATAGTAAAATTTGGTACAAATATATTGAAAATATGCAACAATAGGGATAGCGATAGTATGCGACATGGTGTAAATGCCATCTAATACTCAAATGTGGTACAAATTTACTGAAAATATGCAAGAATAAGGTTATTGATATTATGCGAAATGATGTAAATTCCCTCTAATACTCAAGTTTGGTACAAATATACTGAAAACATGCAACAATAGGTATATTAATAGTATGCGATAGGGTGTAAATGCCCTCTAGTACTCAAATATGGCACAAATTTACTGGAAATATGCAACAATATGGATATAGATAGAACGCAATATGATGTACATGTCATCTTGTACCTTGTACTCATATTTGGTACTAGTTTACTGAAAATATGCAACAATTGGGATATCGATAGTATGCGATATGGTGAAAATGCCATCTAATACTTAAATTTGGTACAAATATACTGAAAACATGCAACAATAGGGATGTCGATAGTATGCAATATGGTTTAAATGCCAATTACTACTCAAATTTGGTACAAATTTTCTGAAAATATGCAGCAATAGGGATATGGATAGTATGCGATATGATATAAAGTCCATCTAGTACTCAAATTTGGTACAAATATACTGAAAACTTGCAACATTAGGGATATCGGTAGTATGCGATATGGTGTAAATGCCATCTAATGCTCAATTTTTGTACAATTTTACTGAAAATATGCAACAATAGGGATATCGATATAATGCGATATGGTGTAAATGCAATCTAATAGTCAAATTTGGCACAACTTTACTGAAAATAGGCAACGATAGGGATAGAGATAGTTTGCAATATGGTGTAAATGCCATTTAGTACTCTAATTTGGTTCAAATATATTGAAAATATGCAACAATAGGGGTCTCGATAGCATGCGATATCGTGTAAATGCCATCTAATACTCAAATTTGGTACAAATTTCCTGAAAATATGCAGCAATAGGGATATATATAGTATGCGATGTGATATAAACTCCATTTAGTACTCAAATTTGTTACAAATATGCTGAAAACATGCAACGATAGGGATATCGATAGTATGCGATATGATTACATGCCATCTAGTACTCAAATTTGGTACAAATTTACTGAAAATATGCAACAATAGGGATATTGATAGTATACGATATGATGTAAATGTCATCTAGTACTCAAATTTGGTACAAATATACTGAAAACATGCAACAATAGGGGTACCGATAGTATGCGATATGGTGAAAATGCCATCTAATACTTAAATTTGGTACAGATTTACTGAAAATATGCAGCAATAGGGATACCGATAATATGCGATATGATGTAAATTCCATCTGATACTAAAACTTGGTACAAATTTACTGAAAATATGCAAGAATAGGGTTATTGATATTATGCTAAATGATGTAAATTCCCTCTAATACTCAAATTTGGTACAAATATACTGAAAACATGCAACAATAGGGATATTAATAGTATGTGATATGGTGTAAATGCTATCTAGTAATCAAATTTGGTACAAATTTACTAGAAATATGCAACAATATGGATATAGATAGAACGCAAGATGATGTACATGTCATCTTGTTCTCAAATTTCGTACTAGTTTACTGAAAATATGCAACAATAGGGATATCGATAGTATGCGATATGGTGAAAATGCCATCTAATACTTAAATTTGGTACAAATATACTGAACAACAGCAGTAGAATACCGAAGGAACATAATCAAAATATGATGAAAATTTGATGAAAACATGCAACAATATGGATATCGATAGTATGCGATATGATGAAAATTCCATCTGATACTCAAATTTGGGACAAATATACTGAAAATATGCAACAATAGGGATATCGATAGTATGCGATATGATGCACAGGCCATTTAGTACTCAAATTTGGTACAAATTTACTGAAAATAGGGAAGAATAGGGATACCGATATTATGCGATATTATATAAAGTCCATCTAGTACTCAAATTTGGGACAAATATACTGAAAACATGCAACAATAGGGATATCGATAGTATGCGATATGATGTAAATGCGAATTAGTACTCAAATTTGGTACAATTTTATTGAAAATATGCAATAATAGGGATACCGACATTATGCGATATGATTTCAATTCCATCTGATACTAAAATTTGGTACAAGAATAATGAAAATATGAAACAATAGGGATATCAATAGTATGCGATATGGTGTAAATGCCAATTAGTGCTCAAATTTGGTGCAATTATACTGAAAAAATGCAACAATAGGGATTTCGATAGTATGCGATATGGTGTAAATGCCAACTTCTACTCAAATTTGGTACAAATTTACTGAAAATATGCAGCAATAGGGATATGAATAGTATGCAATATGATGAAAAGTCCATCTAGTACTCAAATTTGGTACAAATATACTGAAAACATGCAACAATAGGGATATCGATAGTATGCGATATGGTGTAAATGCCAATTAGTACACAAATTTGGTACAATTTTACTGAAAATATGCAACAATAGGGATATCGATATTATGCGATATGATGCACATGCCATTTAGTACTCAAATTTGGTACAAATTTACTGAAAAATATGAAACAATAGGGATATTGATAGTATGCGATATGATATAAGTGTCATCTAGTACTCAAATTTTGGTACAAACGTACTAAAAACATGCAACAATGGGGATATCGAAAGTATGCGATACGTAGTTAATGCCATCTAATACTCAAATTCGGTACAAATTTACTGAAAACATGCAACAATAGGGATATCGATAGTATGCAATATGTTGTAAGTGCCATCTAGTACTCAAATTTAGTACAAATATACTGAAAATATCCAACAATAGGGATACCGATAGTATGCGATTTGGTGTAAATGCCATGTAATACTCAATTTTGGAACAAATTTACTGAAAATATGCATCAATAGGGATATTGATAGTATGCGATATGGTGTAAATGCCATCTAATGCTCAATTTCTGTACAATTTTACTGAAAATATGCAACAATAGGGATATCGATATAATGCGATATGGTGTAAATGCAATCTAATAGTCAAATTTGGCACAAATTTACTGAAAATATGCAACGATAGGGATAGAGAGAGTATGCAATATGGTGTAAATGCCATTTAGTACTCTAATTTGGTTCAAATATATTGAAAACATGCAACAATAGGGATTTCGATAGTATGCGATACGGTGTAAATGCCGTCTAATACTCAAATATGGTACAAATTTTCTGAAAATATGCAGCAATAGGGATATGGATAGTATGTGATATGATATAAAGTCCATCTAGTACTCAAATGTGGTACAAATATACTGAAAACTTGCAACATTAGATATATCGGTAGTATGCGATATGGTGTAAATGCCAATTAGTACTCAAATTTGGTACAATTTTACTGAAAATAGGCATCAATAGGTATACCGATATTCTGCGATATGATGTAAATTCCATCTGATACTAAAATTTGGTACAAATATATTGAAAACATGAAACAATAGGGATATCGATAGTATGCGATATGGTGTAAATGCCAATGAGTACCCAAATTTGGTACAATTTTACTGAAAATATGCATCAATAGCTATACCGATATTATGCGATATGATGTAAATTCCATCTGATACTAAAATTTGGTACAAATATATTGAAAATATGAAACAATAGGGATATCGATATTATGCGATATGATGTAAATTCCATCTGATACTAAAATTTCGTAGAAATATATTGAAAATATGCAACAATAGGGATATCGATAGTATGCGATATAATGTACATGCCATCTTGTACTCAAATTTGGTACAAATTTACTGAAAATATGCAACAATAGTGATATCGATATTATACGATATCATGTAAATACCATTAAGTACTCAAATTTTCTACAAATTTAATGAAAATATGCTACGATAGGGACATGGATAGTATGCGAAATGGTGCAAATGCCACCTAGTACTCCAATTCTCTATTTATATGATTTATGAGGATTTTAAAGGAATGGGTCATTGCAACAATAGGGATATTGATAGTATGCGATATGATGTACTTGCCATTAAGTACTCAAATATGGTACAAATTTACTGAAAATATGCAACAATAGTGATATTGATAGTATGCAATATGATGTAAGTGTTATCTAGTACTCAAATTTGGTACAAATATACTGAAAACATGCAACAATGAGGATATCGAAAGTATGCGGTACGGTGTAAATGCCATCTATTACTCAAATTTGGTACAACTTTACTGAAAATAAGCAACAATAGGGTATCGATAGTATGCAATATGATGTAAGTGCCATCTAGTACTCAAATTTGGTACAAATATACTGAAAATATGGAACAATAGGGATATCGATAGTATGCGATATGGTGTCAATGCCATCTAATGCTCAATTTTTGTACAATTTTACTGAAAATATGCAACAACAGGGATATCGATAAAATACCATATGGTGTAAATGAAATCTAATAGTCAAATTTCGCACAACTTTACTGAAAATATGCAACGATAGGGATAGAGATAGTATGCAATATGGTGTAAATGCCATTTAGTACTCTAATTTGGTACAAATATACTGAAAACATGCAACAATAGGCATTTCGATAGTATGCGATATGGTGTAAATGTCATCTAATACTCAAATTTGGTACAAATTAACTGAAAATATGCAGCAATAGGAATTTCGATAGTATGCGATATGATGTAAATTCCATCTGAAACTAAAATTTGGTACAAATATCCTGAAAACATGCAACAATATGGATATCGATAGTATGCGATATGATGTACATGCCATCTTGTACTCAAATTTAGTACAAATATACTGAAAAAATGCAACAATAGGGATTTCGATAGTATGCGATATGGTGTAAATGCCATCTAATACTCAAATTTGGTACAATTTTACTGAAAATATGCAACAATAGGGATATCGATATTATGCGATATGATGTAAATTCCATCTGATACT
>MJUU01048075.1:20095-55790 GCA_002080025.1 Modiolus philippinarum | reverse complement strand
TACAAATTTACTGAAAATATGCAACAATAGTGATATCGATATTATACGATATCATGTAAATACCATTAAGTACTCAAATTTAGTACAAATTTACTGAAAATATGCTACGATAGGGACATAGATAATATGCGAAATGGTGCAAATGCCACCTAGTACTCCAATTCTCTATTTATATGATTTTGAGGATTTTAAAGGAATGGGTCATTGCAACAATAGGGATATCGATAGTATGCGATATGATGTAAAAGCCATTTAGTACTCAAATTTGGTACAAATTTACTGAAGATATGCAACAATAGGGATATTGATAGTATGTAATATGATGTAAGTGTCATCTAGTACTCAAATCAGGTACAAATATACTGAAAACATGCAACAATGAGGATATCGAAAGAATGCGATACGGTGTAAATGCCATCTATTACTCAAATTTGGTACAACTTTACTGAAAATATGCAACAATAGGGTATCGATAGTATGCAATATGATGTAAGTGTCATCTAGTACTCAAATTTGATACAAATATACTGAAAATATGGAACAATAGGGATATCGATAGTATGCGATATGGTGTAAATGCCATGTAATACTCAAATTTGGTACAAATTTACTGAAAATATGCAACAATAGGGATATCGAGAAAATACGATATGGTGTAAATGCAATCTAATAGTCAAATTTGGCACAAATTTACTGAAAATATGCAACGATAGGGATAGAGATAGTATGCAATATGGTGTAAATGCCATTTAGTACTCTAATTTGGTACAAATATACTGAAAACATGCAAGAATAGGGATTTCGATAGTATGCGATATGGTGTGAATGTCATCTAATACTCAAATTTGGTACAAATTTACTGAAAATATCCAGCAATAGGGATTTCGATAGTATGCGATATGATGTAAATTCCATCTGAAACTAAAATTTGGTACAAATATACTGAAAACATGCAACAATAGGGATATCGATAGTATGCGATATGATGTACATGAAATCTTGTACTCAAATTTGGTACAAATATACTGAAAAAAATGCAACAATAGGGATTTCGATAGTATGCGATATGGTGTAAATGCCATCTAATACTCAAAGTTGGTACAATTTTACTGAAAATATGGAACAATAGGGATATCGATGTTATGCGATATGATGTAAATTCCATCTGATACTAAAATTTGGTAAAAATATATTGAAAATATGCAAAAATAGGAATATCGATAGTATGCGATATGATGTACATGCCATCTTGTACTCAAGTTTGGTATAAATTTACTGAAAATATGCAACAATAGTGATATCGATATTATCCGATATCATGCAAATACCATAAAGTACTCAAATTTAGTACAAATTTACTGAAAATATGCTACGATAGGGACATAAATAGTATGCGAAATGGTGCAAATGCCACCTAGTACTCCAATTCTCTATTTATATGATTTATGAGGATTTTAAAGGAATGGGTCATTGCAACAATAGGGATATCGATAGTATGCGATATGATGTACATGCCATTTAGTACTCAAATTTGGTACAAATTTAATGAAAATATGCACCAATAGGGATATTGATAGTATGCAATATGATGTAAGTGTCATCTAGTACTCAAATTTGGTACAAATATACTGAAAACATGCAACAATGAGGATATCTAAAGTATGCGATACGGTGTAAATGCCATCTATTACTCAAATTTGGTATAACTTTACTGAAAATAAGCAACAATAGGGTATCGATAGTACGCAATATGATGTAAGTGCCATGTAGTACTCAAATTTGGTACAAATATACTGAAAATATGGAACAATAGGGATATCAATAGTATGCGATATGGTGTAAATGCCATGTAATACTCAAACTTGGTACAAATTTACTGAAAATATGCAACAATAGGGATGCTGATAGTATGCGATATGGTGTAAATGCCATCTAATGCTCAATTTTTGTACAATTTTACTGAAAATATGCAACAATAGGGATATCGATAAAATACGATATGGTGAAAATGCAATCTAATAGTCAAATTTGGCACAAATTTACTGAAAATATGCAACGATAGGATAGAGATAGTATGCAATATGGTGTAAATGCCATTTAGTACTCTAATTTGGTACAAATATACTGAAAACATGCAACAATAGGGATTTCGATAGTATGCTATATGGTGTAAGTGTCATCTAATACTCAAATTTGGTACAAATTAACTGAAAATATGCAGCAATAGGGATTTCGATAGTATGCGATATGTTGTAAATTCCATCTGAAACTAAAATTTGGTACAAATATACTGAAAACATGCAACAATAGGGATATCGATAGTATGCGATATGATGTATATGCCAACTTATACTCAAATTTGGTACAAATATACTGAAAAAATGCAACAATAGGGATTTCGATAGTATGCGATATGGTGTAAATGCCATCTAATACTCAAATTTGGTACAATTTTACTGAAAATATGCAACAATAGGGATATCGATATTATGCGATATGATGTAAATTCCATCTGATACTAAAATTTGGTAGAAATATATTGAAAATATGCAAAAATAGGGATATCGATAGTATGCGATATGATGTGCATGCCATCTTGTATTCAAATTTGGTACAAATTTACTGAAAATATGCAACAATAGTGATATCGATATTATACGATATCATGTAAATATGCTACGATAGGGATATAGATAATATACGAAATGGTGCAAATGCTACCTAGTACTCCAATTCTCTATTTATATGATTTATGAGGATTTTAAAGGAATGGGTCATTGCAACAATAGGGATATCGATAGTATGCGATATGATGTAAGTGCCATCTAGTACTCAAATTTGGTACAAATAAACTGAAAATATGGAACAATAGGGATATCGATAGTATGCGATATGGTGTAAATGCCGTGTAAAACTAAAATTTGGTACAAATTTACTGAAAATATGCAACAATATTGATGTTAATAGTATGCGATATGGTGTAAATGCCATCTAATGCTCAAATTTGGTACAATTTTACTGAAAATATGCAACAATAGGGATATCGATGTTATGCGATATGATGTAAATTCCATCTAATACTAAAATTTGGTAGAAATATATTGAAAATATACAGCAATAGGAATATCGATAGTATGCGATATGATGTACATGCCATCTGGTACTCAAATTTTGCACAAATTTACTGAAAATATGCAACGATAGGGATAGAGATAGTATGCAATATGGTGTAAATGCCATTCAGTACTCTAATTTGGTACAAATATACTGAAAACATGCAACAATAAGGATATCGATAGTATGCGATATGGTGTAAATGCCAATTAGTACTCAAATTTGGTACAAATTTACTGAAAATATGAAACAAAAGGGATACCGATATTATGCGATATGATGTGAATTTCATCTGATACTAAAATTTGCTACAAATATATATTAAAAATATGAAACAATAGGGATATGGATAGTATGCAATATGATGTACATGCCATCTTGTACTCAAATTTGGTACAAATATACTGAAAACATGCAACAATAGGGATTTTGATAGTATGCGATATGGTGTAAATGACATCTAATACTCAAATTTGGTACAAATTTACTGAAAATATGCAGCAATAGGGATATGGATAGTATGCGATATGATATAAATTCCACCTAGTACTCAAATTTGGTACAAATATATAGAAAACATGCAACAATAAGGATATCGATAGTATGCGATATGGTGTAAATGCCAATTAGTACTCAAATTTGGTAAAATTTTACTGAAAATATGCAACAATAGGGATATCGATATTATGAGATATCATGTAAATACCATTTAGTACTCAAATTTTGTACAAATTTACTGAAAATATGCTACGATAGGGACATAGATAGTATGCCAAATGGTGCAAATGCCACCTAGTACTCCAATTCTCTATTTATATGATTTATGAGGATTTTTAAGGAATGGGTCATTGTACGGTGTATAATAAATAGAAATAGGTTCTGTTTGATGGAAGAAATATCGCATTTCTCGTGTACAAAATACATTTCACGTGAAATAAGATCGTGTTTGGTGTACGAAAAAAAGGTTATGGACGCTGTACGATGATAACCTTAAGCCTTTGCCGCCTTCATAATGATATGTCAATGTACGCTCGATAAGCGAAAGATATAAAGGAAATACTTAATAAACAAGATGAGCGCAAAAATGACATTTTAAAAGCGAGAAAAAGCAACACGCGAAATAAAATACGGCAAACGAAAATCTGTTTCACCCTTTATTTTATTTACACGATTGTAAATAACAAGCCTTGTGGAAAGTATTCTAGAGATGAGACTGAAAAATGAGATCTCGCCGAGACAAATTTTTATTGAAAATCTTCATTTTGTCCTACAAAAAGATAAAATTCATTTGTTGTATGTACCGGCCACTATAAAATAAAAACCAAAATGCAAATACATTATACTGGACATAGTGTATAGTGTAAGATGTAAAGTGTATGGTGCATGGTGTATGGTGTATGGTGCATGGTGCATGGTGTATGGTGTAAGGTATATGGTGCAATGGTATATGGTGTGATGATGTATGGTGTATGGTATATGGTGTAATGGTTCATGGTGTATGGTGTAATGGTGCATGGTGTATGGTGTATGGTATAATGGTGTGATTGGTTATGTTTTACTGTACAAGCACTGTATTGCACACTTGTATTTTTTATTCCAAGTACGATTCATTAAAATATATAAGATTATTTAACAGATACGATGCACGTTACACGGTACACGATACACGATTGGGAACTTTCTGTATCATTCAACGCGCGAATCGAGCGCTCAACGTGTGAGTCGTGTGCGTTCATCGTGTGAATTGTTTGTGTGTGGTTGGGAATGTTGAACGCTTCATCGCTGTAACTACTGTTTTGCTATATTGGATCCTTAACGTACAACGACCTTTTAATTATGGTTACCGCTATTCGCTTTATGATTCGGTTTATAAAGAATAACTTTTTTGAAATTACTGTGAACTTACAAAGAAATGATTAAAATTGACATTTGTTTACGATTAATAATATCAAATATCTGCAGATATTGATTTTTGACACAATTGATATTTGTTGTTTCCTCTTTTTAGTTCAGATCGGAATTTTGTGCTAAATCACAAGCCTAAATGGTATGTTTGTTTGTACCAAAATTGTCTCTCAAAAAAAATGCAATGCTATTCTAGTATTAACAAACTAAAACTAAGTTTAGATAAAAAACATTGAACACTGTGGGTGTTTAGTATTTCCCTGGAGATAAGCATTGTCCGTTCAAATGATTTTTCGCGCCCTGTATTGTTTATCTTTAACAGTCGAGGCACTTAGGGAATTTCATAATATTATGGAATTCCATAATTTTCATGCAAAACATTGAGGAATTCTAGTTACTTCCCTTAGATTAGTTTATAAATGTCGCTAAGGGAGATAACTAGAAACTTGCTTGTTCTTTCATAGGAAAGGGAAATAATTCATTTTATATCTGTGGTCGTATTAATATATCAAATATTGAAATGAAACACATTACGCCTTACATTTTGGTGAAACAAAAATACCAACAAATTTTTAATTGCTGTAATTAATCCATATATTATCATCAGTGCTTGTGTATGTAAGCTGTATAATCTTAAAATGAACTTCTGTATGCCATGTCAGTAAGAGTACTTTATGAATATAGTGCTTTCAGAATGACAGTCTGTAGTCAATTCCACCTGTATTTACATTGATAAAAATCCTTACAATTACATGGTAAATTAAGTAAACGGAACAATTTAATCTTGCACGTATGCCTTTTTGTATTCTATAATACAAAAAACGAAACCTATTTTAAATTCCTGTATGATTCCGCATATATATTAAACATATAACTATGAGAAAGTGTATGCGCGAGCTTGGATGCAAAAGAGCAAATGGTTGTTGAAATAATTCAATGTAGACAATAGCTTCGAGAACACGACTTAGGGCAAAGACTTGTCATAAGATGTCATTTTCAGGGGGAAAATCAAGGGAAGCACCACCCCTGGTTATATAGACGATTAATTTTACGATATTTCGCATTTTTCGTCTCAAGTTTAGGACACCTAATTATGTGTCTTAAGATCATCATATCTCAATCCTAACCTTATATTTCGCCTTTTGTTCAATATTCTTCTTAAAGATGAACGTGAATCAATGGGAACGCATTAATAAACACGTATCTTTAAAGAAACCTTGCATGATTTTAAACTTTGAACTCAGTGTTCACGAAACGATTACTATTATTGCTTATACTGGTCATTTAAATAAAAACTGTAAATTAAAATGCCTTTTCGACAATATTTTACATTGAGACATGAAATCGTATGCTTCATTATATAGAAAAAAGAAGCGAAACGGGTATACATGTTAGTAGACAAAATTGGAGAACTATTTAATAAAATGTTTTGTCTATGAGCAACATTTTCTTTAAATTTTATATAGAAAATTAAAATATTACACTTAAGATATGCTTAGGACGTTCTTACATAAGATGCGTCCGGGATAGCTTCGAGACACAACTTAAGAATGTCGTAAAATGATCCTAAAGTCAATCCTAAACTTGGTCATAAGATAAGACTTAGGACGAATCTTAGGATACTTTTTAGAACACCACCCCTGATTTCTAATCAAAATAATCGGTCAAACTCCTCAGAGAGTTTGATCGATAAATGTTCGGTTAGTCAAACTAATCCGATTTTTTATTGATAAGTGATCGATTATCAATTTGATCGATCAGTTAAGTCTGGATATAATCAACGCATTTTATTAGTATATATTTCCACACAACGGCCTGTACTCAGAGGCGGATTCCATATAACGTAGAGGGCTTTAACCACATGAACCTGTATAACACTGTGTTTTAGAATTGCACGTGAAAATGAAATAGGATTTTGAATGAAAATGTCAAGATTATTTTTTATAAACGTTACGCCCTTCATTCCGAAATTCTATTTCCTTTTTACTTGAAAAAATATTAACCTCCATTTATAATAATTATTTATAATAAAAAAACTGTTTTCTTTTTTCATTGGTAAAATCATGCCGATTTCAAGACTGAATTTCAATCAGCATTTTTATAAACTACACTGTGACAAACTAAATCTATCAAATCAAAATAAAGTTCAAAATCGGTGTCGTTTTGTAGTGTAAAGGTGTTTAAAAAACTTTTACATTCTAAAGAAATCTTAATTAAATTGATCTAAATAGATATAATTTATTATGACGGTATGATGTTATTTTTCGCGCTTCGATGCATACTTTAGCATACCACTTAATAAAAAACAGCGGGAATCAATAAAAATGCCGTGCTCCCTCTAATAACAGCAAGTGCCTTTAACAACATTAACTAAGAAACGACGGCAGTAGAATACCGCAGGAACAAAGGGGTGAAATTAAAAAAAAAACGAAGTCCAAAGACAGAGCAAAACCAAGAACACAGAAAACAATGACGTTAGACACAAAAACAATGATGTTAGACAGATACAAACACAAAGCACAGAACCAGAAATTACAACATTCAGAACAAAGGACTCACAGTGTGAACTCCAGTGAAACTGAGAGTTTGATCAGATGCTCCGGAAGGGTAAGCATGTCCGGCTCTGTTAACAGCACCCGTCACACTGTGAGTGATTCAATCCGGAAAAAGGCCAAAATTTAGTGAATTGTAATTTGTACTGCAAAGATAATGCATGTGGGTCATTCTCTGACAACCTTTAAGGAACTGTAATAAATTAAGTAAAAAAAAACATTTAAAGTTGTATCTTATCTTTTTATTCTGTGTAAAGCAATCATTGCAGACGTTTAGCACGCTCTTATCATTTAATTCTTTGTATTTTCTATAGTCATATGATGGATGGAGCATGGAAATGTGCACTTACCGTCAGTGGTTAGACACCCTTTTCACACATTTCTAGTATCTTAATTGTCAAACAAAATTGAGTAAATGCAGTAATACAGTAACTGTAAAATTATACAGATATTGTACCATTCGCGGTAAAAAGTCAGTATAATAGGGTACACTGAACATCGTTTTATTTTTTTCTCTTCTATTCATATTTTTTTACATATATATTAGCGTTAAATTAATAAATTAACATAAAATTATATATCTAAATTATATAGTTATTTCCCTTCTATTTATATTTGTTTTGACATATATAACATTAGTGTTAGATTGTTGACGGCGCTACATTATCCGGAGGTCCGGTAGACCGAAGGTCCGATAGTCCAGAAGTCCTATAGTCCAAAAATGTCACATATCGTAAAATTGTTCAACCGGTGAAAAATATTTTTGTAGATGTTGAAGAAGACTTGAAGAGATAAGTTTAATTCTAATACGATTTGATAAAAATCAAATAATGCAAAAATTGATGAATACTGATTGTTATTTTTTCAAGAGCCCCTCTTCCCATTCAAGTTGAAAATAAAATGCAAAGCGACAGCTCTGGCAAATATTAACAGATTTTAGCATAGTTTTTGCAGTCATGTGGTATACGATGCCTGCTCGTCCTTCTCTAGCATATGCTACAAAACTTGTCATTAAAACATTTTTCTCTCATAAACCACTGAATCAGTAATATTACAAATTAGACATTACAGTCATCGGTTGGTCCCTTAAAATGTGTCCGTCAGATATCAACACCACATCCATATCCAAGATGGACATACTAGAAAATATGGGATGGGATCATGGGATGGGACCATGGGATGGGCTCGTGAGCTAAATACTGATTGGATTGTGGGATGGGCTCATGAGATGGGACCATGGGCTCAAAAATGATGGGCTCTTGGGATGGGCTCATGGGCTAAGAAAAAAATTAAAATACTATCAAAATGTTGACAGCATCGACCATAGAATCAGAATATTTACATATTTATATGTTTGGAAAAAATGGAGAACAATATGAATACTGATTTTCCACAAAAAATGAAAAAGCAAGGGATGAAAATCATTAGAGGTAAGAGGTTTCACAACTAGAAAAATAGACACAAAGTTTTTATAACTAACACATAGTTATAGAATGACTTGAATTCCATATATTATCAGTTTCATAGCTATAGTATCATTTTAATGGAATAGATGAGAGGAATGATGTAGATTAATAGTTAGCTGTCAGAATTCGACTGAAATTCAAAATTTTGAATATTTCCGAAAATGTCATACATTTTTGTAGTGTCCAGTGATAGCCTCAAAACAATTTAACAACATCGACAGACTTTCTGTGGCATATTCTTTTGGAATTTATTATCAGTTAAACAAAATCCAGTGTGCTATGTAAAATTGCAGCTGATCATATGACCATGATGTAATCACAATATGACATGTAAAATAAACTAGATGATAATATCTCATAATTATAATATTTCATAATTATGAGATGTTATTTCATGAATATGAGATATTTTCTCATAATTATGAGATATTTTTTCTACATATGGCATCAATACGCTTCCGTTGATTGCTAATATATGTATTTTTCCGAAGGGTCAAATGTTAAACTATGCTGCGGGCTGACAGTCATCATAATGGAGTGGAACTGAATAAACATTCTTTTGTAAAAGTCTAATTTTCAACTTTAAAAATTTTCAAATATCAAACAGGACAGGTAAAGGGGATGTTTTGGTTCCCATAAACCGGTTAAACCTTACCACTGGCTTTTGCCAGTGCCGGTACCAAGTCCGGCTGTTTCGAGTTCCTATCGTTGTCTTCGTTTGTCTTTTGGATTATTTGTGTTTTTCCTTTGTAGCCTCCTGGCAGATTGTGGTATGTAATCATAATTTTTAGCCATATTAGGTGTTTCCTGTCATCCATTTTTTTTTACATTTAACTCAAAATGTCGAGTTTTTTCAGATTTAAAATTTCAACCTTCATCCAATTTTTTTTAACTTTTCTAAGCACAAAATTTTGACTTTACAAACTCGAAATTTCGATATTTTCAAACTCAAAATTTCGGATCCTTCATTCTCAAGATTTTGATTTTTCAAAACTCAATTTTTTTACTTAAATAGTCGAAATTTCGACTTTGTGAATAACTCAAAATGTTGATAGTTATAAACTCGTTTGGAGTTAAAAGTAAAAAAAAAATAAAACTTTAATTTGAACCTATCTAAAGCTCAATTTTTCGACTTTAAAAACTCAATATTTCGAATTTTTGAAAAGTCGAAATTTTAGAGTTCAAAACAGTCGAAAATTTGAGTTTCAAAGAGCAGAAATGTCGAGTTGAAAAAAGTAGAAATTTTGAGTATTTAAAAGTCGAAACTTTGACTTTTAAAGTCGAAATTTTGAGTTTGAATTTTTTTTTTTTTTTTTTTTTTTTTTTTGTGAGTATTTTATCATGCATTAATCGTACACAGTGAATCAATGTTATCTAAGAATAAAGTAACATCGCCATGGTTGCACTTGAGTGGACTCTTCAATATTATATGTTGATTTATGTACATGAGCGTGCATTGTCATGTAAAATTGTATTCTGTTTAACGTATAACTTATTAGTTCTCTAATGGTACCATATTTGTAGACATTTTGACTTTGACCTTGCCCTGCGGGCAATTTTTAAAAAACTTAAACCTTGCTTCTAGAATTAAATTGTTTAGTGATATTGTGTACAAATTTGGCATGCGACTTTCTTGTGATGAGAGCTTTCTGATGGTACCATAGTTGTAGACATTTTGACCTTGACGTTGCTCTTAGGGCATTTTTTAAAAACCTTAAACTTGCTTCTAGAATTAAGTTGTGTAGTGATAGGGTGTTTATATTTGATATGCGACTTTCTTGTGAAGAGAGCTTTCTATTACTTTCGAATTTATTGTGCATTGAGGTTACTGGAATCCACGGCGAGCTATGTTGTCTTCTGACAACTCTTGTTTATACATGTTTTTCAACTTATAAGATCCAATTTTTTTGAGTCACTGATACCAGAGATGTGATTTATATCAGGTGTGAACTAACTGTTGATTTATTTCAGTGCTGTTTATGTACTTTATTGTTCAGTTTTTGCAATCTGAAAAATATTTTGCAGAGACTATCTCGTTGAAATGACCCGTTTATTATACCATTGCTTCGAAATTTATTACATTAAAGCAAAATACATTACAAAATACCCCGGGACAAATACATTTATAAGTCTATTTACACAAAATATTACGAATGTTACAACAAAGCCGGTGATGATAATGCGTACGTCTGATTCCATCCTTATAGTAGTCCATATGCCAAGGGGTAGGTATCCCCCCACAAAACTATAAGTGCTCCGACTAATAAATTGAAGAATTAAAGAAATACAATAAAGATTCTTTACGCATTATTTATTTTTTAGAGAGTACACTTTTATGTTTGCAATGTTCAAAAGCAAATTATTTTCATCAGTTTTTACTAAAAGACAATTACTGTTTACCCTTGAGGAAACTTTTTTTTTAACTTTTTTCAGAATATATTAAGGTGAACACGAAATGTAGATTTTGAAATTTAAAAATGAATTGCAATTAATATAAAAGTTGTAGTGTATTTCTTTACGTACTGTGACCGCTAGATGCTTTGTTTGGGTCGTTTTAACCTCGGGATGGAATGTTGTCTCCTTGATTTTTACCCCATTTCCTTTCGTTTTCATATATAACATTATACTAACTCAATTTTTAGCTTCGGTTTTAATTATTATGAGGGTAAAGTCAATTTTTTAAAACTGGATTGTCGTTACTGGTAACGAAATATTTTCAAATTACGATAATTCGCAGTACCGGCAATATTCAACAGTTAATTAAAGAGTCTATAGATACAACAGGCCAAAAGCAGTCGAAAACGACTTCTCGCAAAATTAGAAGAATTAAAGGCATTTGTCATGGGAGATCATTTTTAAAAGCATATAATTGATTGATTTTTATACAATCTTCTACTTATTTTATTATCTTTGTGGTTTTCAAAGTCGTGGGAATTTTTTGGACAATCTGTTTATTTGAGAGGAATGGCTAATTTAGTGATTGTGGTTTAGTCACTGACGGTAACAAGTTTGGAAATGCCATTTTTCAACATAATAGCGATCAATGACTCCTTAATTCCAAAGAAAAGCTATCGAGCCCTAGATAAATGATTTCATACAAATTACTGTAGCTAACAGAGACGTAAAATATTCAGTTTGGTCAGATTAAATAATGACAATTGAAACACTTTACTAAGAGAAGCCTTTGCTTTAACTAAAATACTAGACAAAGAAGTAACTTATAGCTTGTATAAGTATACAAAAGATTTGATAGAAGAAAGTAAATTAAATCTTAATTCATTCAATGAATGTTTAAGTAAAAAACAAATTAAGAAAATATAAAGATAACTGTTAAATCTTGTTTTGATTAATACAAAAAAAAGCAATAAATAACTGTAATTAAAACAATAAAAAAATGTATAAATATTTGACAAACAAAAAAAATCAATATTGTTATTTATCTCATCCAGAATAAAGAAACAAGAAAACTGATTATGAAATTTAGAGTAAGTGATCATGATCTTTTAATTGAAAAAGGTAGGTATGTGAAAATTCCAAGAGATCAGAGGTTATGTAAATTATGTAAGACTTTATTGAAGATGATTACCACTTCTTTTTGACTTGTAAATATAATACACTTTTAAGAAAGAACCAATTTGATCATAATTATAATAATTTTTCATCATTTTCTACTTTACCAAATAACAAAAAAAAATAAGTACTGTTTTAAACCCATCAACACCCGATGATATGAAAACAGTAGTGTCTTTTATAAAACAGTCATTAGAACTGAGACCAATGATGTCTTTGTTTAAATATTATTCTATGGTAAGTTTGTATTAAATTATGTTTGTTGTATGTATGTTTCTTGTATTGATGCAACCCTAATGGGTTTATGTTTTGCAATTAAATAAATATTATTTATAAAGATACAAAATCAAGATATGCAATCGGAAATGCAACGTCTCACATGTTATAAACATATTGCCAAACTTGTCTATAGCTCTAAATAATTTATTGCTAAAGACAGTATGTTCCATTTATTTCAACACATGTTGTAGTCGTGCAGTCGCAGAATTCTTTTTAACTATCCAATTATGAAGTCACTATACTTTTCAAGCACAGGATTACACTTTTGTTTTGTTTTGTTTTGTTTTTTTTTTTTTTTTTTTTTTTTTCTTTTTGTTTTTTGTTTTTTTTTTTTTTTTGTTTTTTTCTATCTTAACAATTGCAATTTTAGATGAATTCTCTTTTGAAAACCCAGTTTACAAGTAGAGATCAAGCCTTTCTTTGACAAACAAATGTGAATGTAATGGCTGTTGCCTAGATTCAGGCAAGAAAAATGGCAGGACACTTGTCCCGTTTTTACCTCTCCATTTGTTGACTGGATGGACCTTTTACTGTTAATGTACTCCACAGCATCTTGATTGAAATATAATAATATTACAAAATAAAAAGCTAATTCATGATTTAAACAGTCGAGGCACTCAAGGAATATCATTATATTATTGAATTCCCTAAATTTCACTTTATTATGGAAATTCATAAAACTATGGAAAATCATAGTTTTAACCTCAATATTAGGAATTGCAATAATTTTCAAATAACTAAATACCGAAGTCACTGTAAAATTTAATTTCTGCATATGCGCATTTCGACAAATTATGTCTCATCAGTGCAGATAAAATCTAAACGTTTGGAAGACCATAGACTCAAAAATGTTTAAAAACTGATAGAGAACAAATAACCAAAGTGATCTAAATGTAAAGCCAAAATCTGCTAAGGACAGAGCTATGCATGAGGGAGATACTCCTTAGTTTTCAATAAAATTTACAAAATTTTAGATATTGTAAGGTTTCAAAAATAATCGGCTTTCGCGTCAGCACCGAAGTACTGACTTACTGGGCTGGTGAATACCCTCGGGGACTAACAGTCCACCAGCAGTGGCATCGACCCAGTGGTAACAAATAACTAAATACCGAAGTCACTGTAAAATTTTTTTTCTGCATATGCGCATTTCGACAAATTATGTCTCATCAGTGCAGATAAAATCTAAACGCATGGAAGACCATAGACTCAAAAATGTTTAAAACTGATAGAGAACAAATAACCAAAGTGATCTAAATGTAAAGCCAAAATCTGCTAAGGACAGAGCTATGCATGAGGGAGATACTCCTTAGTTTTCAATAAAATTTACAAAATTTTAGATATTGTAAGGTTTCAAAAATAATCGGCTTTCGGGTCAGCACCGAAGTACTGACTTACTGGGCTGGTGAATACCCTCGGGGACTAACAGTCCACCAGCAGTGGCATCGACCCAGTGGTAACAAATAACTAAATACCGAAGTCACTGTAAAATTTACTTTCTGCAAAATTATGAATATCTCTTATTTTGAAGGAAAATATATTTCTTTTTATTTCTTTAAAAAATGAATAATTAGAATTTACAACTTATTCTTTTTATTTAAATACTTCAAAATGCTATTTTTATGATCTTCAAATGATGAAGTATATACAACGCGCAATGTTTTTTCTACGTCATAACGTTAAGTAGTTACGTCTTAATGAAATACATTTCATTTCGCAGTTTGAAACAAGAAAGATAAGTCTTGTTGGCTTATACGGTGTTTTCTTGTTATCTTTCTTTACTGCTATTTGTAAATATTACCGTTGTAATCTAGTGAAAAAATGAAAAGAATTTTATCATGACAACTGCATCGAAGGGAAGTAAAGTTGGTTTTCATAGCCTTAAACTTTGTGAATAAATCTTGAAAAAGGATTGATGCATTTGTTTAATGGAAGTATTTACATTCATTTATTATAAAACTTAAGTTGTGTTGTGCATGATAATTCAATGAAAACTTATTACACAAAGTTGACTAACTGACCGTCATTTTTCAATAGATTATTCTGAGAAATAAGAAAAAAAGTTTTTGCACTTACTGAATTCTTTTCTAAAACATAACAGTGTACTCTATTAATATTAATATTTAAAATTATACATGCTTTTTATCGATAACTTTATAATCTTGGATTCATCATAGACAATAATTCGTTTGTGATCGAAAATAAAATGAATTAAAAGTTGTTTTTTATGACTACAATGCAAATAGAAATCGTTACTATCAGACTATCATTAAACTATATTTGATGTATAACAGTTTGATGAATATTTACATAGGTAGTAAAAAGTAATCAGAATTTAACAGTCTCTTTTTCTCAAATCCAATGCTATTTTAATCGATTAAGAATATGATTACTGAAAGTAACGTGCGTTAAAACATTTCTGGAAGGTCTGTGCGAATTATGAGAGGTCTGATTTAGTTGCTGCGTAAATTGGATAAAGTGAATAATTTCTATTTAATTAGGTGTATTCTGTGATATGTTTAGAAAAGTATTTCTATATGTGCCGAAGCGTATTTTCGATAAGAAATTCAATGTTTTTCACTCTCCTTCTGTTATTGTGTACATGTAAAACGTCTTGTGGTTCGAGTATTCCAAATATGAATAACAATAAATAGTTTATTCCAGTTAAGGACTGATAGATTGAGCATACAATCACATAAAATTATTCAAAAGCTTCAATATTAAAGAATAACTTATATTAATGGCAAAAACATGAATAAAATAACAAATATATTGTGATTATATATACCATGGGACAGAGTCAGAAGATTGATCAAATTAAATACAGATACTTCTTGTTTCTAAGTAGCAATACGGATATTCTTATTGGATATCTATTACATATACTCTCCTAAATATTTCAGTAATTTCAGATCTACATGGTTGAAATTCCAGTTTTATTTCTGATTATTGTCTAGCGTTTGGAAATTTTTATTTCCGAGAAATTATTAATTTGCAAAAATATAAAGGGCATTTAATAATAAAATGATTTTCATACTCAATTTCACCAAAAATATTGACAGTCCGTATAATTCTGCCAATATAACCTTTAGAATGTTGACCTGTATCTACTCTTAAACTAATTTTAACAAGTGGTTTTTTACATCTGAAACTTTTTATGTATTTCTTAATGCAAAATGAACTTTTGAAAGAAAAAATATTAAAAAGGTTTCCCTTTCCAGATTTCAAAATTTTATCTTTGTACGCATTTCAGATAAATGAAGGAAAAAACTATCAAGTAATTTCCTTTTGACGAATTTTGGAAATAGGTGTACATTATATATCTGGACATGACTTATTTAACTCTACAATTAAAAGAAAAACTATGCTAGAGAACAATGAAGTGTTATCATTTTGGTGAAGTCTCATCCTACACACTTATGCATCATATAGCAATCCCTTCTTCTTATTTCATAATCTATGATATTTTAACATTGATATTTCTATATAGACAAATATAAATGTTACCTTCTCAGTTCAGACTTCAATGAACAATTACTAAGAAAAAGAAAGGAAATGGGGTAAATGTCTAGGAGACAACATCCCTTCTCCAGGTTAAAACGACCCAAAACAAACCGTCTAGGGGTCACCGTACAGTCTTCAACACAGTAAGCTCACAACATATAGCAAGCCTTAAATTGCCGCAAAAGGTAAAAAAGTGAATAAATCAATGGAAACAAACCACATCCAATATCCAGAATATCAAGAAAACTAGCCAATAAACCAGCATATTCCTGACTTGGGACGGACGCAAAAATTGCGGTCGGGTTAAACTTGTTTTCTTGGATCCAAACCCTTCAGCAATGTGTGGTGAATGGCTAAAGAATAAACACATAAAAAGACTCGCAGTAAAAATCAAACTAGAAAGAAGTCCAACTTGTCAAGACGAGTACCCTTACAACAAAGTACATCAAACCGCACTGGTACTGTCCGGACAAATGCTCACAGTTACTGCCAGCTAGTTAAGGACATAATTTCCGTTGACTATGATATCAAGCCTTCTCATATATGAAACTTCAATTGAAATACTTCTAAATAGATTTCGTATAACAACATCATCAATTATGAAAGAAGAACATGATACTGTTTAATGGCAAATACTGCCAATATAAAAAAAATTGTTTTAAATTTATTTATTGTGTAAAGCATTTAGGAGGTTTTATTAACACTCGATATTTATTTCATAAACTTCATCAAATTTTTACCCGTACTAAATGAGTCATATATGGTCAAAGAGGAGATAATTTTAATGTCAATATCAGAAGGGGCCCTTGATATGCAAATTATAACCATCTTCACTTCGACCATATAACTATTTTTATCCAGAAAGATAACCGACAAGTCACTGTTACGATTCTGTGATTTGCAGGACTTTTAATTTCAACCAAAACTGTCTCACAGAAGTGAGTAAAGAACATGTGCTCCGTGCTCAAAAAAATGTAAGCGTTTCGTGCTCTTAATCGCCAAGCCGATGTTTCCACTCCTAATATCACATGTAATATAAAATGTAAAATCTAAATTATGAGTAAATATACCAAGTACATCAGAAAACTTTTACTTTTTGCTCAGTCACTTGTGAAAAACGCACCTTTAGATGCAAATTAGTAATTTATAACACAGTTTTATGGATTTTCATAATGAAATAAAAATTACAGGGTATCATAATATTATAGAAGTATGTAAAAAAGCTAAGAAATAACTAAATACCGAAGTTACTGTGTATTTACTTTCTGCATATGCGCATTTCGACAACTTATTTTTTTCAGTGCAGATAAAATCTAAACGTTTGGAAGAACATAAACTAGAAAATGTTTTAAAACTGATAGAGAACAAATTACCAAATGATCTAAATGTAAGGCAAAAATCTGTTAAGGACATAGCTTTGCACGAGAGAGATACTCCTTAGTTTTCGGGTCAGCACTGAAGTACTGGCTACTGGGCTGGTAAATACCCTCGGGGACTAAGATTCCAACAGCAGTGACATCGACCCAGTGGTAACAAATAACTAAATACGGAAGTTACTGTGAATTTACTTTCTGCATATGCGCTTTTCGACAACTCATGTCTGTTCAGTACTGATAAAATCTTAACGTTTGGAAGACCATAAACTCAAAAATGTTTCAAAACTGATAGAAATTACGATATCTCATAATGAAAGGAATGTACAATTTCAAGACGAAAATTATGCAAATTCATAATGAAGTAAAAATTACACGATATCATAATATTATGGAAGTGCTTAATAAAAGTATAAAATTACGATATTTCATAATATTATATATGTTCAACTTCAAGTTGAAAATCAATGGTATTGAAGCTTGAAGAAAATAAAAATCCAAGTAAATCACCCCATCTAATATATCTTGATACCTTGGATGTCTTTGTGGAACGTAGAATTAAAGGACATCAGATGAAGTGCTGCGTTGAAGCCAACAACAACAATTGAAACAGCAACAAAGATTTGGAAAAATACATTGAACAGTTTAAAAAAATACAAACGAGTTCTTCGTCACACAAAATACCGCAAGTTTAGTATACAGTTATTAAATGCGGATGAGGGCAATAGAAGAGAATACAATGGGAAGCAGGCATCATGAACCTCTTGTCCAAGTTGACTTGGAGAGCAGTCGCGAAAATAACTGTTATTAAACTTCGAACATACTAAGAATAGTCTTATCATCACGTCTGCTCTGGTCCTAAAATCATGTATTTTCTAGCCAAGACCGTTCTCAATAAGTTTGTCTTGGCCATGGCTGTTATACCCAAGCCTACTGACTGGTCATGACCGTCCAACTTAAGTTTGTTCTGGACATTACCGTTCTTGCCAAATCTGTTCTTGTTATGATCGTTTTTTTTAAGTCTGCTTTGGCTACGGCCGTCTTGGTTCTAGAATTATTTAACTGAATATAAAATTAAAGGCGTCCTTATTTCCCGAGTCCGAAACAGTTTAAATTAAAAAAAAAAGTTAACCACAGTATTTTACGATGGTCTATTTCCATAATTACTTGTTTCAATAAACGTAATCTTATATTTATTGACATTTTTCTTTTAAATTAAAGATTTTTTGCTTTTTGATCATAAATTTACGAAAATATTTTGAACTCAGTTTTCGTGTATCATGGCCGTCTGGAAACGGGAATTATCTCATTTTTTTTTTTGACAAAATTACCCTAATAAACACGTACGAATAATCCAGAAAAAAACACTTACCACAATGGAATTTTTAATCAGAATAATTCATTTCATATTTCTATTTTTTTTTCAGAATTAAACTTAAAATATGATTGATTGTTTGATTGGTTCATATGGTATTTAATGTCACTTTCAGCATTATTTCACCTTTTTCATGACGGTCAGTTTTAGTGGTTGAGGAAACCGAGCACCCGGAGAGAACCATCGACCTTGGACGGGTAACTGACATACCTTATCACTTAAGATTGTAAGTCGAGTGCATCCCTGTCTTTAATGTGCAAAGCCGAACGCGATCTCACATCGAAGTTACAGTCCCTGGACCAGTCAACATTCCCATTTTTGCGATCCGTCACGAGTCATCGATCCGTCACCGATCAGTCATGATTCAAAAGGCATCCGTCAGATCATTCATCAGTCAGCATTCATCAGTCAGGAGTCACCGTTCCTAAGCCACAGGTTGTTTGTACTCGTCATCTGTCATCCGTCACTGTTCAGCATTCAGCCAATCAGATTGCATTAGTCATCCGTCACCCGTCATTTTTAATTTCAATTCAGATTAATTAAAATATAGGAATGCTAGTGTTTTTGTCACGTCTTTGTAGTGATAATACATCGGCGTGCGAATGCCGAGAGAAAAAGACAAAAATATGGCACATAGAATAAAAATTAATCAATTTTTCTAAATTATACTTTGAAATTCTATTTCAATAAAAAAAAATCTGTGAATTCTTACCCGTAAATTTAATGACACTTTAAACGAGAAATGAAATGAATATTTGGCAGATTTATTAGTAATTTTTATCACATTTTTTTTTCATTCTTATGTAATTTTTAACACAATAATGTTTAAAAGGAAAGTTTTGCACTGAACGGTATATATATAATGACTAAAATGAAGATTCATAAGTAATTTTTTATCCCATTTTTTCATTGTCATTGAATTTTGAACAAAATAATGTGTAAAGGGAAAATTTCGCATTGACAAGTATATATTTAATGACTAAAATGAAGATTTATCAGTAATTCTTTTATAACATTTTTCATTTTCATGGAATTTTGAACAAAATAATGTGTAAAAGGAAATTTTCGCACTGACCAGTGTATATATTAAGACTAAAATTAAGATTCATCAGTAATTTTTTTATCCCATTTTTTCATTTTCATGGAATTTTGAACAAAATATGTGTAAAAGGAAAGTTTTGCACTGACCGGTATATACTTAATGACTAAAATGAAGATTATCAGTAATTTTTTTATCACATTTTTTCATTTTCATGGAATTTTTAGCAAAATAATGTGTAAAAGGAAAGTTTCGCACTGACCGGTGTCTATGTATTGACTAAAATGAAGATTCATAAGTACTTTTTTATCCCATTTTTTCATTTTCATGGAATTTTGAACAAAATAATGTGTAAAAGGAAAGTTTTGCACTGACCGGTATATACTTAATGACTAAAATGAAGATTAATGAGTAATTTTTTTATCACATTTTTTTTCATTTTCATGGAATTTTTAGCAAAATAATGTGTAAAAGGAAAGTTTCGCACTGACCGGTGTCTATGAATTGACTAAAATGAAGATTCATAAGTAATTTTTGATCCCATTTTTTCATTTTCATGGAATTTTGAACAAAATAATGTGTAAAAGGAAAGTTTCGCACTGACCGGTATATATTTAATGACTAAAATGAAGATTTATCAGTAATTTTTTTAATCACATTATTTCATTTTCAGGGAATTTTTAGCAAAATAATGTGCAAAAGGAAAGTTTTGCACTGACCGGTGTCTATGTATTCACTAAAATGAAGATTCATAAGAACTTTTTTATCCCATTTTTTTCATTTTCATGGAATTTTGAACAAAATAATGTGTAAAAGGAAAATTTTGCACTGACCGGTATATACTTAATGACTAATATGAAGATTTATCAGTAATTTTTTTATCAAATTTTTTCATTTTCATGGAATTTTTAGCAAAATAATGTGTAAAAGGAAAGTTTCGCACTGACCGGTATCTATGTATTGACTAAAATGAAGATTCATAAGTAATTTCTGATCCCAGTTTTTCATTTTCATGGAATTTTGAACAAAATAATGTGTAAAATGAAAGTTTTGCACTGAACGGTATACATTTAATGACTAAAATAAAGATTTAATAGTAATTTTTTTATCACGATTTTCATTTTCATGGAATTTTAAGCAAAATAATGTGTAAAACACGGTAAAAGGAAAGTTTTGCACTGACCAGTGTATATGTAATGACTAAAATGAAGATTCATAAGTAATTTTTATCCCATTTTTTTCATTTTCATGGAATTTTGAACAAAATAATGTGTAAAATGAAAGTTTCGCACTAACCGGTATATATTTTATGACTAAAATGAAGATTTATCAGTAATTTTTTTTATCAAATTTCTTCATTTTCATGGAATTTTTAGCAAAATAATATGTAAAAGGAAAGTTTCGCACTGACCGGTGTCTATGTTTTGACTAAAATGAAGATTCATAAGTAATTTTTTATCCCATTTTTTTCATTTTCATGGAATTTTTAACAAAATAATGTGTAAAAGGAAAGTTTTGCACTGACCAGTATACATGTAATGACTAAAATGAAGATTCATAAGTATTTCTTAATCACATTTTTTCATTTTCATGGAATTTTTAACAAAACAATGTGTTAAAGGGAAGTTTCGCATTGATCGGTGTATTTTTAATGACTATAATGAAGAATCATAAGAAATTCTTATCACGTTTTTTTTATTTTCATGGATTTTTTTATTAAAATAATGTGTTAAAGGAAAGTTTAGCACTGACCGGTGTCTATGTAATGATTCATAAGTACTTTTTAATCCAATTTTTTTCATTTTCATGGAATTTTGAACAAAATTATGTGTAAAAGGAAAGTTTTGCACTGACCAGTATACATGTTATGACTAAAATGAAGAATCATAAGTATTTTTTTATTACATTTTTCATGTTCATGGAATTTCTAACAAAACAATGTGCTAAAGGGAAGTTTTGCAATGACCGGTGTATTTTTAATGAGTATAATAAAGAATCATAAGTAATTTTTTATCATATTTTTTCATTTTCATGGAATTTTTATCAAAATAATGTGTAAAAGGAAAGTTTAGCACTGACTGGTGTCAATGTAATGACTAAACTGAGGATTCATAAGTA
This sequence comes from Modiolus philippinarum, assembly GCA_002080025.1. Taxonomy (NCBI): domain Eukaryota; kingdom Metazoa; phylum Mollusca; class Bivalvia; order Mytilida; family Modiolidae; genus Modiolus; species Modiolus philippinarum. The sequence goes on along the minus strand of MJUU01048075.1, from coordinate 33,498 downwards.
ATTTTTTATCACATTTTTCTCATTTTCATGGAATTTTGAACAAAATAATGTGTAAAAGGAAAGTGTCACTCTGACCGGTATATATTTAATGACTAAAATGAAGATTCATAAGTATTTTTAATTCCATTTTTTTATTTTCATGGAATTTTTAGCAAAATTATGTGTAAAAGGACAGTTTCGCACTGACCCGTATACATGTTATGACTAAAATGAAGATTCATAAGTATTTTTTTAACACATTTTTTCATGTTCATGGAATTTCTAACAAAACAGTGTGTTAAAGGGAAGTTTCTCACTGACCGGTGTATCTTTAATGACGAAAATAAAGAATCATATGTAATTTTTTATCATATTTTTTTCATTTTCATGGAATTTCTATCAAAATAATGTGTAAAAGGAAAGCTTAGCACTGACTGGTGTCTATTTAATGACTAAACTGTAGATTCATAAGTGATTTTTTTATCACAGTTTTTCATTTTCATGGAATTTTGAACAAAATAATGTGTAAACGGAAAGTTTCACACTGACCGGTGTATTTGTTATGTCTAAAATGAAGATTTATTAGTAATTCTTTATCACATTTTTTTCATTTTCATGGAATTTTTAACAAAATAATGAGTAAAATGAAAGTGTCACACTGACCGGTGTATATTTAATGACTAAAATGAAGATTCATAAGTAATTTTGTATCACATTTTTTTCATTTTCATGAAAGTTTTAGCAAAATAAAGTGTAAAAGGAGAGTTTCGCACTACCCAGGGTCTATGTAATGACTCAAATGAAGATTCATAAGTAAATTTTTTATCAAATTTTTACATTTTCCTGGAATTTTAAACAAAATAATGTGTAAAAGGAAAGTTTTGAACTGACCGGTGTATTTTTAATGACTAAAATGAAAATTTCTTTGTAACTTTTTGAGTGTGAAAAGTGAATGCAATCTCTGAAAATGCCAACTTATAGTGATTTATTCCAGTAATTTCCATATTTGATGTGTTTCGATATGAGTTGAATGTTTGCGATATACACTTTTTATGTATTTTTAGCAAAACAATATCTTATAAAAAGATTTTTAATGTGAAAAATGAATCTGAACTCTAGGAATGCAATCTTACAGTGATTTATTCCAGTAAGTTTCATATATGAAGTGTATCGATATGATTTGAATGTTCGCGATATACACTTTCTATGTATTTTAGCATACTTATATCCTATAAATAGAAATTTGAGTGTGAAAAGTAAATGCAATCTCTGAAAATGGCAACTTATAGTGATTAATTCCAGTAATGTCCATATTTGAAGTGTTTCGAAATGATTTGAAAGTTTGTGATATAAACGTTTTATGTATTTTAGAAAAATAACATCCAATAAATAGAATTTTTAGCTTGAAAAGTGAACTTTATCTCTAGAACTGCCATTTTACAGCGCTTTATTCCAGTAATTTCCATATATGAAGTGTATCGATATAATTTGAATGTTTGCGATATAAAACTTTTAATTTTGATGAATTTTGGGTAAAACAATATCTGATTAGTATAATTTTGAGTGTGAAATGTCAACACAATCTCTGTTAATACCATCTGGTGGAGATTTGTTCCAAATATTTACATGTACACATTCAGACATTTGGCTTGTTCGAAAAAAATGACTTGAACAATTGCGATGTAATCTTTTGTAAATTTTTGGCAAAGTTGAGTAGAATTTTGATTCTAAAACACTAAAGTACAAATTGGGATGCTCTTGAATTGCTAAGAACTATCAGATACATGTATCGATCCATAATGAATTTCGATCTTACTAGGAATTATACATCAACGCCCGGTGAGATTCGTTTCGCCGGTAATTTTTCAATTTATCTGTATCAGTCATCCGTCACCGATCATCCGTGCATAATTAATTAGTTTTCATTCTATTCGTCATCCATCATGATTCAAGAGTCAAGAGTCGCATCATTCATTAGTCATCAGTTAATTTTACTATCCGTCAGCCGTCAAAAGTCATGATTCAGCGACCATTCAGCGATCACTCAGCAGTCAACGATCAGTCAAAATGGAATGTTGACTGATCCAGGGACTGTATGATAGACTACAGTGGTTGTACAGATAGTAGAACTACCTTAACTACTCGGCCACTCAAGACCGACTTGAAATATGTGAATTTCTTGTAAATATTTATCACTTTGTGAATATTTGTCAGGTCTAACGGACAAAGGCAGGTTTAAGAGCGGTCATAGCTAAAACAAGTCAACCGCGAGCAGTTATGGCTTGAATGGGTCAGAGCGGTCATGGCTAGAATAGGTCAGAGCGGTCAGGGGTAGACCAAGTCACAACGGTAGTGGTTCTGACCAGAACTGTCAGGATTCTAATTATGAAAATGACTGGCCACAGCGGTAAAGATTCTGGAGCAGTTCTTGAGCAGACTGAATTGCTACCTATTCTACGATAACTTAAAGGAGCTTTTTGTGACTGCTCCAAGATAATTTTTTGGGAGGTTATCTCCGCAGCCAATTCTATGTTGACTAAGGTGTCAGAAACACAATGTGTTCTATTGACAAAAGGCAAACGGCCGTGGGCAATAGAACACTTGGGGTTTTCTGATAGCATATATTAATTGAACAACCATATATAATAATAGAACAATAACCACAAGATATAATAATGGACTTAAGGGATAAATCAACACCAGATATTTTATTTTCCAAACTGATGGTTAAATATTTAGTTGATTTCACTTACCAATGAAGGTGACATTTACCAATTAGCCACCGACCACATCTCTCACAATACCATTTTTACTTAGTACTGGTATGAATATTTCAATGCGGTGGCAAATGCTGTTGAATTGCTGCAGGATACTACCGCAATCAAAAGAGGGGGTGCGCGCTATAAAACCGGTTTAACCCATCATTTCTTTTGTATCTAGTTAGGACCGTTGCGGTCGACACCTGCTTTCTCTTTGTCTCTTGGAATTTGGCTGTCTTGACAATTCTGTTATTGTCCCCATTTAGTACATGCACATGTAGTACATATTCGAAAGAAACAGAAAAAAACGGGGTAATCGATTAATTTTTAGGGGAAAAGGTATGTTTTGAATATATTTTAAAAAGGAGGATTGTACTCTGTGATTTAAAAAAAAATCTAGAATGAAGGACGCAATTAATTATGAAAAAAAAATTAAGAATAAAAGAAATCCAGGATAGGCTTGAAGCAAAAAAGAAAGATAGAACCAGGACAAAAGTTGCAGATAAAAAAATCATGATGGCGAGTATGACAAAATTAAATGGTTAGTCTATAATCAAGTGATCAAATGACCAAAATATATATTTAACCTCATCTGGACACTTTTCTGCAGCTCAAGTATTTAATAAAGGGAATAAAGCCTTTTTTTTAAATTCAGAAAAACTTTTCCGATACTGCTCCAAAGACAAAAATGTTACATATTATACTAAATTCACAGTAACTTCGGTATTTTGTTGTTTAATCTTACAATTAAACACATTTAATAACATAGATCTGAGATCTTTGGGCATTTGTTTCCAACTAAATTCTCCGTTTATAAGGATACATATATAAATAAGGAAATAAACTCCCTTTCATTGAGAAACTTCATTTATTATAGGTGTAAGAATAAGATCATCGAATGGTAACTGTTTAAGTCTGTCCTTTATATCTTAAAATAAAAATGTATAATCAAAATAAGTAAATATCATTGCTACATAGATCTGTTGATAGATCAGATTCCTGATTATTTGAAGCATTTAAAATATCTAAATGTATGCTAGTTAAAAATAAAGATTCTTGGGCAGGATGCCTCAAAGCCATATTTAGATATTCCAGAGAAAGATAATACCACTCGAAAACAAAGTTTAATTTCAACTGAATTCTAAATGTATTGGATTCTTGAGGGCTAATTTATTTAATGATCAAACAAAAGTATCGAACCAAGGAAATAAGTTGATAATATACAGACAATTTAAAACTAATTTTGCTTTTTGGTCATATTTATTGATTTGTTAAAGCAAAGAATACCGCTCAAACTGGTACTAGGGGGAGTCTTAAACTTACTTTGGGTATGATTGTTGAAGGTCTCATGGTGACTTCAAGATGGAGAATAACAATTGTTCTTTTGCTTGTGTTACCATGTATTTGTAGAGACTTTGCCTCATGTGCATTTACTCCACTCATGTGCATTTACTCCATATCTTTTCATTCATCATTTGTAATAGACATTCAGAATTAGTGTCAAATAGATATGGGTCGATATATGCATTTCGAAGTGAAAGACTGAATTTGTAAAACATGTCATTCAAATAACGAGGACAGAATTCATTTTAAATTAAATGTAAAAGTTATGAGAAAGAACGCAATTTTTATCTTAAAGTGGGGTCCCACAAATTTTAAAAATATTGAATCTCTTTCAGATAGAAATACATTTAATTGATAATCCCCAGTTTTTAGATAATAGAAAAAAGAAGGGAAACGGGGAATGTGCCAAAGAGACAACGACCCAAAGAGGAGTAATATCAACTCAAAGCTACCATAAGATCTTCAGTGAACGGTGAGAAAACCCCATACCCAATGTCAGGTCGGAGTCGGCCTCTGAATAAAGAGTAATTAAGTTCATCGAAATAAACGTCATCTTAGACTCCTATAGACATAGAGTAAACTAGAAAAAAAGACAAGACACTCAAAGGCTTAATGTAGACATTATTTACCCGCAACAACTAAAATTGAATAAAGCTAACAATGATTCTAACTACTGCCCTTTTCTGGATCTTACTATCATGTTTGACTCCGGTAAAATAAAAACTTAAATATATGATAAACGGGATGCTTTCGATTTCACTATCACTAATTTCCCTTTTCTTGACGTTGACATCCCTCTAGCTACATCCTATGGGGTGTATATTTCTCAACTGGTGCGATTCGCAGGAGTGTGTTCAACTCTTGACGATTTTAATGAACGTAACCTTACTATCACAGCCAAACTTTTAAACATTTCATAAGTTGTTGAATACATTTAAGAAGTTTTATAATAGATATAAACGTTTGATGTCTAAATATGGCGTAACCCGTAAACAGCTTACAATGTATTACTTAGGCATTTTTAATACTCGTTTTTATGGAAATGTTGTTAAAAAATGCCAGAAATTGATTAAAAGTCCAGAATAGCTGGGACGTAACTTACATTCTTTACTCCGTTAAATTAGCTTTGAGACCTAATAACTTGAAAATTTTGCACACATACTGGCCTCTCACTGATACTGCCGATGTCTACTGAAATCTATGATGATTCTTGACCAAACTCTTCGGGAAGTTTTGAAATTGATTTTTCTACTGTAGTGCGACAGTGTTCTACCAGCAGAGTTTATCGGCGAGAACCCCTTGGCCCATCTTTCTAAATTATGTATTGTTTTTTTCCTTTCCTTTCAAGATTGTGGTTATGGAGTTAGTGGTCTACCTTTATTGTGTTTTTTTCGTATGTTAATTATACTATAGGGAAACGGAACAGATAAAGGGGAGCTTTGGGTAACCATAAACTGGTTTAACCCTACCGCTGGCTTTGTCTTTTGTCTTATTCGTGTTCCTCATGTGTAGTTCTATAGCAGATTGTGGCATGAATTATAATTTTCAGCCATTGTAGATATTTCCTGCTATCCATTTTTACATATACATTTGTATAATTTATAATTTTTAAGGTCATTGGGAGGTATGCCTCCAATATTTTATTTTCTGTATCATGCAAGTTTGATCATAGTTTATATAGATATCTGAAATTTAAGCTATGAATAAATCCCTTTTTAAGTGGTCTACTTGGATCAAAGTAAGATGAACTCGAGTACGATCAACCCTGTAGAGCAATATACTGTAAATACATAGAAAAGATATTTAATATCATCTATATTTTGTTTACAGGTACAATGTATCTCACTTTAGTTTTTTGTTTCCTCGTTTCAATATTATTTATGTTACAATCCAATCACTCAAGTAAGGAAGCATATTAGGGACATGAGAACAAATGTTTACAAAGTTAAAATTTCGACTTTAAAAAAACTCAATATTTCTACTTTCAATTCAAAGTTTCGACTTTGAACTCAAGATTTTGTTTTATCAAAACTCAAAGTTTGGAATTTTTTCTATCTAAAACTTTCGACTTTTTTAAACTTGAAATTTCGACTTTTTCAAACTTAAATTTTGGACTTTGAAGTCAAAATGTCGACATTTTCAAAATCAAAATTTGGACATGAAAAAACTTTAAAAAAGTTTAATTTTCAAAAAACTCAAATTTTCGACTTTTTAAACCCGAAATTTCGAGTTTTCAAACGGAAATTTTGACTATTTTAGCTCAAAATTTCGCCTTTTGTCAACTCGAAATTTCGATTTTTAAAAACTCAAATTTCCATTCTTAAAAACTCAAGATTTTGTCATTTTTGAACTCGACATTTTCTTTTTTTAATCTCAATATGTCGACTTTTAAAAACTAAAAATTTTACTGAAATTTTGACTTCAAAGTCGAAATTTTGAGTTTATAAAGGTCAAAATGTTGAGTTTTAAACTTGAAATTTTAAGTTAAAAAGTTGAAATTTCAAGAATTCAAAAGTAGAAAATTTGATTTTTTTCTTCAAATGTCCCTAATTCGCTACCATTTATTTTGGTATACGGGGTGTGCCAAAATTTGCATGAAATACATAAATTCGGGCGTGTTTTATGGATTTGAAAAAAATAAAAAATACATATATTTCAGTATCAAATAATCAAAACAGGGAAATTATTCATCAGACTTATTTTCTTTAAACATACAATATTTCACGTATTTCTTGCTTTACTTCTTTGGTTTTTTTCTTTTTTTCTTTTTTTTTTTTTTTTTTATAGTTTTCATGTTGCAACAATGTTATTTTAATTTATTTTAATTTGTTCTGGAGTATATTGGAGAATGTTGGCACATACCTACAAGTAACACCCTCGGGACGCTTCCGTACTTGCGTATGATAACTGTTTCATTTTGTTTAAACTATGTACGTTTTAATTTTGTATTTATTAATCTGCAACACTCGCAGAAATGTTTGAGAAATCTAAATTATAGATAAAATGTCAATCAAAAGCTTCATACATGACTGGGACACGTAGACTGGGAAAATTAGTTTTACTAATGGTACAACATTTATCTGCTTATAACACAACTAATGGTAATTTGATGTTTAAGACAATATATGCACAAACTAACGAGATACTAAAACGATTACTTCATTCATATATATGCATACCACAGGCCTTCTGACTGACTAAAAATATTTAGACTCAGAATATTTGAATGAGATTTATCTATGAAAAAAAGACGGCAACAAACGAGCCGACTAAAATTACAATATAATGCACGTTCAAATTGGTAAAAACTGTATTAACAAAAAAGTGTCTTGCTTTGTATATTTCATGTTATGCGAGACTTTCGAGAGATTGCTTGAAGTCGTGGGACTAATCTAACGCCAAATAAACATAAACATACAAATACTTGTGCCTATCTCCAAAATAATTGAAAATAGGTTTAATTAGACTGCATCTATTTTCAAATGAATTAAGATAGTTCATATCTTGAAAATCAAATATATCTTTGAATCAATTATGGATATCTTCAATTCAATCACAGATAGAAAGGTTCAAAAAGCAGAATGAAATTTAACTGTATGTCATCTGGTTGAATATATTTAAATGATTAGAGATAGATACATTGCAATTGTATACCAATCTTTCAATTAATGAAGCTATCCTCAAGTTATAAATTAATGAAATCATCAATTAAAGCAATCTCCAAATCATTACTGAAAAAGACATCCATTATTGAATTCAAGATATTAATTCATTTCCTGGACAAGAACAATTAAATCAAACTGATCTTTCTCTAATTTCTAGCAAATTTAAAGACTTCCTGATATATTAGGTAATCAACATGTGTGTAAATTTGATCCCAGTTGGCCATTGGTCAGTCATGTAAATGTCTCTTTTCAGTTACTAGAAATAGTGCAACCGGTTGTTGATGAACTTAACACCTGCATCGTTGTCTAGCAAAATGGTTATGAACTCTTATGATTAAGATAACTCAATTTATTGATAATATGACATTTTCATAAAAAATATAATACTCAACATCCCTTAAAAATTTAATAAACCTTTAAATCTTAAAGTTATGAAATGGTAGTTATTCAATTCAATTATGTATATAAATTCAATGCATATTATTCCAAGTAAGAAAGGTCCAATTCAGTTTTACCTATATTAAATATGAAATTGCTTCATTTGAATTTCAAATATCTTCAATTAATTGTACATTTCTTTATATAAATTAAAACTGTTCTCAGTTATTGGAAGGTAGCATAATTATTCAAATATATACTAATATGGCGTCCGCTATACAGGATCTGTTACGGAACGTATTGATGGCACATAAAGAACAGATATCTCGTAATTATGAAATAATTATTTCATGATTATAAAATATTATTTTATAATTATGAGATAACATCTCATAATTATTAGATCATTTTGAGATATTATTTCATAATTAAGCGATAACATCCTATAATAATAAGATATTTTTTCATAATTATTAGATACTAGTATCACTTAAGAAACAGATTATTGCAAGCGGGCTCTATGCGAATTAGAACATGGGCAGACCTTATATTTGTCAATATTTTATACCGAGTGATAGCGAAGTATAAAATGAAGACAAATATAAGGTCTGTCCATGTTCTAAATCGCATAGAGCCCAATTGCAATAATCTATTTCGATTCTAATATATTTAACAAGAGTTTTGGCCATTCGAAGCGGCTCTTTGAGAGCAATATTGGGTTTGGCACTAGAATTAAAATATGTCGGAAAACCGCATACAAACACACATAAATGGACATAGAGAAATCTATATTCGTTGTTTTATTAATACAAGTGGCTGAGAAGCTTAAGAATAAATATAAATAATCTGTTATAAAACAAATAAGATACGGATATTTTAAAATCGAAGCAGTTGTAAGTGTGATTTGTAGTATATCTGATTTATATGACTGCTTAGCTATGTTATTTTTGAGGCCAAAACAAAAAAAAAAAAACAAAAAAAAAAACAAAACAAAACAAAACAAAACAAAACAAAACAAAAACAAAAACAAAAAGGAATAAAACTAATAACTATAATTTTATTAGCATTAAAAATTAAAACATTTATATTCAAATTGCAGACCATGATATGCAACGTAGATAAGATTTCATAACAACAATACACTCGTTGCTAGGTTACAGTTATGTCAGTTTCAGTCCCGAGTCTTAAGTTTAGTAACTGTTGTAAATTTCTATTATTGTCTTTATTTGATGTGGCTTTTTGGGTGATTCATTATTCAAAAATTATTTACGCAAAATTAAATGAATATTGAGTGGATAAACTGTGAAATTGTACATTACGAATGTCCTTTTGGAAAAAAAATATGCGCATGTGCAAAAAAATATTGTTGGAATTAGAACATAGCTTTGTTTCCAAAGCGAAAGAAGAGAGTCATATTAGAATCATAATTATAACATATTATCTCATAGTTATGAGAAAATAGGTAATACTTGTGAGATAATTATCTCAGAGTTTTTAGATATCTTATAACAACGAGATAATTATGTCATGATTAAAAACTATCTGAAACAAACGAAGGTTTTTTCATTCCTAGACCTAATGCGAGGAGTTTAAACGCGTTAATATACTGTTCAGGCTGTTTTAGATGGCATGAGGTTTTTTTGTCAGACTGTCCATGGTTGTAAAACCCAAATCTTTAAATTAAGCCTTCCTTAACCTTTACAAACACTAAGTAGTAGTTAAAACCCTAATTAATCCTTGAGTGCTTGCCCGCGGAACAAGGAAAAAAGAAACGACTTTGTCTTATTTATAATAAGTAGTAGTTAAAACCCTAATCAATCCCCGAGTGCTTGCCCGAGGAATAAGTAAAAAAGAAACGACTTTGTCCTATTAATAATATATTTCAGTACTAAATCTTGTCAGAATTATCTGTATGTTTTGAAAAAGCAGAACTTATTACTTCCTATACAAATGTTACAACAGTGTAGGGGCAAGTTCCAGTCATAAACTAAAACATATTTTGTATGACGTTCATTTGTATAAAGCGAACTTTGTTAAAAATTCATGAAAAAAAGAAGAAAACACTCTTCCTTTTAACTGTCATAGGAAGATAATATATAGTTGCAGACTTTATGACAAACAAAGATCCATATGAAGACACTTTGTATGGCCTTTTATGTTTAAAAAGATTATTTACATAAAAATGTATATTACATGCATAATAAGAAAGCAAGAAGTCTGAAATTAAAGAAAATGTCTGTCACTTAATTCTGACATAATGGTTATAATCTTTTATTGACAAATAATCAGTCAAATCGTTAATCTATACGGAGGGAATCGTTAGTCATTTTATCACTGATCATCTAAGAGTTAACAATATTTAATCTATTTGTAACGCTCTCTAACAAATATTTATTTCTTTAGCATTTATTTATTCAAAAAGTCTGTCTACAGTTACACAATTGATTCTATCTCGAAACTCCCGTATCCTGCAGACACATAACCCACCATGAATAAAAGTTTCTCTAATTTCTAGCTTTAATCAACGCCTGACCGATGTGGAAAAAGTATTTCTGTTTTCTACTCGCGTGAAATTTCTCGCCGAAGCTATTCGGAACATAAAACTCGGTGTTTTATATTATATCATTAGAAAAACATCTTTTACAACTTAAACACATTAATTATGAAATTTCTCACATCTTGTTCAATAAATTTTCAAATGTTTGAAAGTTCGGCAAGCCTTGTTGTCAAGCATTTGCAAAATTTATTTAATTCGATGTGACAAATTTCAAAATCAACTTAGTTCTCGGTCTTCTCGTTGTAGAAACTATATGCATACCTTCACGACACAATAATAACTTTTGACATTTCTTTTTTTAATCCTCTTAAATAACATAAAGAGGACCATAAATTTATAATATGCTTCAATATATATGCTGCTGATGAGAGGTTACTCCTTGAAACACGTGTACAGCATAAAGAAAACTGTCTTGATGCAACTTCGGTATTTCTTGTATATAACAATTGTACAAAAGGACACTAGAAGTGTCCTCCTTTGAGTTTGCATTTCACCTAAATACAAGTAGATCGTCGATTATTTCAATTTACAATCCAACAAGTATAGGACATCAACCCCACACAGTTCGTGCACACATTTTTTTTTTTTTTTTTTTGGTTTGCCAGTCAGTAGACTCTCAACGCTAGATAATTACTGCAATTTCGAATAGCGAATGTTTATACGCTCAGATAAGAAAAAATGGCTTTCAGATGATTATCTATGTACACGTACTTCAAGTAGAATCATTTTTCCAAACACTTTAGAATGACTAACCTCTACTCAAATACTATTTCCAAGCATGTTTTCTGCTAATATGGCAGAAAACATATATATATATGTGTCATATTTTAATCTATTTCAATAAAGCACATGTACATGTACAAAAAACAACCCTACAAATTTCAACACAATTTGCGGATTTTTTTTAATGGCCCTATAAAGGTACAAGATTCACGGTTAAATTATTATATTTCTTTAATTTTCTGTAAATCCCACAATATTCTTTCCTACGGAAGCCCATAGGGGACCTCTAAAGAACAAAAACGAAAAAAAATTATATCGTTTTCTCCATATAAATAAATCGTTATATCGATATAATTATATCGTTATCCCGATATATATTGATATCGTTATCTCGATATATTTTTTCGTTATATCGATATAATTGTTTCGTTATCTCGATATAAATATATCGTTTTAACGATGAAATTATATCGTTATAACAATATTCTTTTTGTAGTATATTTCTAGAGAAATTACAATTGTATGAAAACCTATTCGCGTTACATTCCAATTTTTAATTCAGTTAAGTAGGATGAATTGATTTATATGATAGTTAAGTGTTAGCTTATGCTGGGTTTACACTGCCAATCAGATCAACTCGATCAACTCGAACATGCTGTTTTATACCGATCAGCGTCATAAAATTCGTTGATCGAGTTAGCTCACGACGTCCATTCGACCTTTACCGATTGAACACGACTAACACTCGACCATTCTGGATCTCTTTACGATTCACGTTCGACGTATGCTCGACTCGTATTCGACCAACCAGACTCCTAAGCCAATTATACCAAACTTGTCACGATTGTCCATGGATAGTCCCTTTTCAAAATATATAAAATCTGCCATATCTTCAGCTAATACAAGATGAATGCTGAAAGAGGCATAAAGTTTACATTGTGTCCGAAGGATCTTCTCTGAATTCACTGGACCAATTACAATCAAAATTGGTCAAAATAATTCACTGGACCAATTACAATCAAAATTGGTCAAAATAATTCACTGGACCAATTACAAACAAAATTGGTCAAAATAATTCACTGTACCAATTACAATCAAAATTGATCAAAATAGTCCTTTCGTTTTTCCCTTTCAAAAAGTTATCTATCTTATCTGTATGCAATTCAAGATGGATGACAACGGAGAACATAATATGACATTCGACCGTCCTAGGATATTCATTTAAAGATCTTCTTCTCTGAGACTTCTTTGCCTATTCGCCAAAATTGAAATCAATAGTCGTTGGCATGTCTTAACTTGAATTAATATCCGGCAGATTCTCATCACATCAAATATGGTCATCAGCCAAAATGAATATTGTTATTCCCACCACAAGACGAAATGGCGAGTTGTATTACAAAAATAAATAATGACATAATGTGAAGTAAATGAACACGAGACATAGTCTCTACGTACAATACATGGTAAAACCAAGTAATAGAACATTGTTAGTTCGCCTCAACGAAGTTGATGGAGACTATTGGAGTACCCCCGCCGTCAGCGTCCCCGTCCGTATTTAGTTATATATCTTGGTAACTATGAAGATTAGGGTAATCAAACTTTGTGTACATATGCATCTTGGGCTAACTCACAGGCTCCAGGAAAATTGGGTCTCTTTGACCTATATTTTCCGCTTGACTGGCTTTCATTTAATTTTAGGTCCGAGTTGATATCTCAGTAACTGTACATGGTAGGATCATCTAACCTTGCATGTGCATGCATCTTTGGGGGTAGGTCAGCATCCAATCAAAATGAGGTCACTTTGACCTATATTTTCCGCATGATCGACTTACATTCAAGTGAACGTCCGAGTTCAGACATTCAAGTTTACGTCCGAGTTCAGATCTAAGTAACTGTACGTGGTAGGATCATCTAACCTTGCATGCGCATGCATCTTTGGGGGTAGGTCAGCATCCAGGCAAAATTAGGTCACTTTGACCTATATTTTCCGCATGATTG
>MJUU01048075.1:322-19884 GCA_002080025.1 Modiolus philippinarum | reverse complement strand
ATGTGCATGCATCTTTGGGGGTAGGTCAGCATCCAGGCAAAATTAGGTCACTTTGACCTATATTTTCCGCATGATTGACTTACATTCAAGTTTACGTCCAAGTTCAGATCTAAGTAACTGTACATGGTAAGATCATCTAACCTTGCATGCGCATGCATCTTTGGGGGTAGGTCAGCATCCAGGCAAAGTGAGGTCACTTTGACCTATATTTTCCGCATGACCGACTTACATTCAAGTTTACCTCCGAGTTCAGACATTCAAGTTTACGTCCGAGTTCAGATCTATGTAACTGTACATGGTGCAATCATCTAACCCTGCATGTGCATGCATCTTTGGGGGTAGGTCAGCATCCAGGCAAAATTAGGTCGCTTTGACCTATATTTTCCGCATGATCGACTTACATTCAAGTTTACCTCCGAGTTCAGACATTCAAGTTTACGTCCGAGTTCAGATCTATGTAACTGTACATGGTACAATCATCTAACCCTGCATGTGCATGCATCTTTGGGGGTATGTCAGCATCCAGGCAAAATGAGGTCACTTTGTCCTTAGCTAATTTTGGCTTTACATTTAGATCATATTGGTTATATGTTCTCTCCCAGTTTTTAAACATCTTTGGGTTTATGGTCTTCCAAACGTTTGGATTTTATCTGCACTGAAGAGACATAAGTTGTCGAAATGCGCATATGCAGAATTTAAATTATCAATAACTTCGGTATTTAGTCATTTGTTACCACTGGGTCGATGCCACTGCTGGTGGACTGTTGGTCCCCGAGGGTATTCACCAGCCCAGTAGTCAGTACTTCGATGCTGACCCGAAAGCCGATAGTATTAGGAACCTTACAATATCTAAATTTTTGTAAATGTTGTTGAAAACTAAGGAGCATCTCCCTCATGCATAGCTCTGTCCTTAGCTAATTTTGGCTTTACATTTAGATCATATTGGTTATTTGTTCTCTCCCAGTTTTTAAACATCTTTGGGTTTATGGTCTTCCAAACGTTTGGATTTTATCTGCACTGAAGAGACATAAGTTGTCGAAATGCGCATATGCAGAATTTAAATTATCAATAACTTCGGTATTTAGTCATTTGACCTATATTTTCCGCATGATTGACTTACATTCAAGTTTACGTCCGAGTTCAGATCTAAGTAACTGTACATGATAGGACCATCTAACCTTGCATGTGCATGCATCTTTGGGGGTAGGTCAGCATCCAGGGAAAATTAGGTCACTTTGACCTATATTTTCCGCAGGATTGACTTACATTCAAGTTTACGACCGAGTTCAGATCTAAGTAACTGTACATGGTAGGATCACCTAACCTTGCATGTGTATGCATCTTTGAGGGTAGGTCAGCATTCAGGCAAAATTAGGTCACTTTGACCTATATTTTCCGCATGAGTGACTTACATTCAAGTTTACGTCCGAGTTCAGATCTAAGTAACTGTACATGGTAGGATCATCTAACCTTGCATGTGCATGCATCTTTGAGGGTAGGTCAGCATCCAGGCAAAATTAGGTCACTTTGACCTATATTTTCCGCATGATTGACTTACATTCAAGTTTATTTCTGAGTTCAGATCTAAGTAACTCTACATGGTAGGATCATCTAACCTTGCATGTGCATGCATCTTTGGGGTAGGTCAGCATCCCGGTAAAATTAAGTCACTTTTCCGTTTATGTCCGAATTCAGGTCTTGGTTACTGTACATGGTAAGATCATCTAGCCTTTGTATACATGAATAAGGTATGGTAAATTAGCACCCTGGCCAAATAGGGTTTCTGTGTTCATGTGCCATAACGAGGCGAACTTTGTAATCGTTGATTACCTATGTTTTTTATTGTTGTTCGTCATTACCACAGACGGACATAATCAGACCAGTTTCTGTTTCAATAATTAATACTAATGAACGAATTAATAATATGATAAATATCAAAGACAAAAACCTGTTTCATCTTATTTCTGAGATATTCTATTCACCTTCAGCACGTGTACATCCGTTCTTCCGCCTGTCTATTTATCCGTTCACTTGTGAGTAACAGTAAACACCTTCAACTAGTAACAATCCACAAGCAAAACTAGGAAAACCCAAATGAAAGACAATGGAAAAACGTAAATAACGATACGAACTCGGAATAGCCGGACTTGGTATCGGCACAAGCAAAAACTAGCGTTAAGGTAAAACTGATTCCTGGGAATCCAAACCTCATGTATATTTACTTCATATTCTGTCATTATAAATATTTATACCTCACCATATCGTCTTGTTGTGGGAATAAAAATGCTTAAATTTATACGATGTATTTTAGTTCGACTATCATATAAATCAATATTACTTTAAGGGCATTTCTTACCCTCGTTTTTTATTGAAATGTATGTCAAAAACTGATTAAAAAAATCCAGAAAAACTGGGACTTAACTTACATTCTTTACGTAATAGGAGCTATTGACAGGATATTCTTCATGATTCCGTTAAATTGGCTTTGGGATCCAATGACCTGAATATATTATAGGTATACTGGCTTCTCACTGATACTGCCGATGTCTACTGAAATCTATGATAATTCTTTACCAAACGCTTCGGGATTTTTAAGTTTGATTTTTATTCCGTAGTGCGACAGTGTTTTACCAGCAGACTAGGCTCCTTGAGCTGACCGGCAGTTTAGTGGCGACTGCTCCTCGACCCATCTTTCTAAATTACCTTTTGTCTTACTCTTTCTTTCTTACGATTGTGGTCTTGGAGTTAGTTATCTACCTGTATTGGGTTTGATTTGTTTGTTTTTATACTAAAGGGAAACGGGGTAGAGAAAAGAAGAGGTTTGGGTGCCCATAAACCGATTTAACCATACCGCTAGCTCTTGCTAGTGCCGGTACCAAGTCCGGTTATCCCGAGTTCCTATCGTTGTCCATGTTTGTCTTGTGTCATTTTATTGTTTTTTCTTGTGCGGTTCGCTGGTGTATTGTGACATGTGATTGTGATTTTCGGCCATTGTAGGTGTTTCCTGTTATCTTTTCTACATTAATAAATCCCGTTTAAAAAAATCAAGCGTAACGGGAATATTTTTCCATACAATCATAATTTTTCTTGAAAATACAAAACTAATTTCATGGTTATAACGATATAATTTTTACGAGATAACGATATATTTATATCAAGATAACGAAATAATTATATCGAGATAACGAAATTAAAATTTATCGAGATAACGATATAAATATATCGTTATAACGATATCAATAAATTGAGACAACGATTTAATTATATCGAAACAACGATATAGATGTAGAGAGATAACGATATAATTTTTTTCATTTTTCATCTTTAGAGGTCCCCTATGGGCTTCCGTACTTTCCAGACCTATCTAAGATAAGTAACTTAAAATGGCTGTACGTTTTTGCCGGTCATCGACACTGTTGACATCCGTAAATAAGCTAGACATATAATTTCTTTTAAAACCAGAACTATGAAAATTGTTGCATGCTCCTCTCTCAATTGCCTGGGGTCGTATGTACAAATCGATCATTCGACCAATCAATTATAAGTATTTTTACTGTTGCGAATGAAGTAATATTCATTACAGTTACTTTATAATGCAATATAGAAAGGGCAATATAAACTTGAACGTTGAAACTTTGCATGCACCGACAAAAAGAGGGGATTATGACGTTTTGCCGTTCATTTTTTTTTTTACGTTTCAAAAGTACAATGTTGATGACTCCGTACAATAATGTAATGTTGAAACGACTGTATACAATGTTATCACTGGATATAATGTAATATTGGGAGCATGTAATGTTGTTAGCACTTCATTTCATGTTTTGACCACTGCATATCATATTGTAACATTCGCATATAATATTTGAGCACTGCATTGCATGTTGTTACGTTCCCATATAATGTTATACATGTAAGCACTGCATTTGCATGTTTTAACGTTCGCATATAATGTTATCCTCGGCTTGTGATGAATGCCGGCTTTTGATTGAAGGATATCCCGTTGGTACAAAACTCATGCACCCGTTTCGTTGTTAAGAACGTGCTAGCGCCAGTGCCATGACAATCCTTTGTGATAACGTCACATATTCTATGACGTTAATAAGTAAAATCTGGCGCCAAAAACTTCATAGCCTTACGAAATCAGTAAACCAAAATAAAATCGCGTGAAAACAGTAAAGTCTGAGGTTGGCACCTAAGGGACCATCCTCGGGAAAGTGGGGCATTTTCTGCATATTTATCATACTTGTTATATGGCGTAACACAGATGACGTTGAAATTTCGTACAGATTTACTACCGCTTGTATGCTTTTTCTGTGAAATAAAAGGCAAAATCGGGGATAAATCCGTTACCTGGGTTTCCACCCGTAAGCATTGAGATTGTGCCACCCTTCAGCACCACTGTACAACCTTCGGCTACGCCTCAGGCTGCACAGAAGTGCTTCAGGGTAATATAATCTCAATGCCTACGGGTATAAATGTAGGTGACTGATATTGTCACCACTGAATTTTATATTGTAACTTTCACATATAATGCTTAGAGCACTGCATTTCATATTGTATAGTTCGGTTAAAATGTGTGAGCACTGCATTTCATGTTGTAACGTTCGCTTATAATGCTCTGATGACTGCATTTCTTGTTGTAACGTTTACATATATTTTTGTATGAATTTCCTTTGATTTGCATTGCCTAGAATAATTTACAGTAACACTGAACAGGCCGTGATATAAAAAATAACAAGTGACTGTCAAGACGTCACGTGCGCGTTGCTATACACCGTGTTCATACGAGTCATATTACATATTAATCATTGCATCAAAGAGTTTATTAACCATGCTACTACGTAATTTCAGCTTATTTTACTCCATTAAAGAGTTTAAATTTATCTGAATTGTCGCTAAAAGAAACTTAAGACATTTTTTTTTATATGGACTCAATCAATGCGTCACGCATCAAGCTCGTCCTAACGGGCTTGCTTGATACTGACCGTGATAAAGTCAGTATCAAAACACAATGTCCTATATTTCCATTTGTACCGTTGGCATATAATGTATGGAATACTGCATTGAATATTGTATAACGTTCGCATGTAATGTTGTGAACACTGCATTTAATACTGAAACGTTCGCATGCATATGTTTTGAGCACCGCATTTTATGCTGTAACGTCCGCGTGTAATGTTGTGAACACTGCATTTCAGGTTATAACATTTGTTTATAATATTTTGAGCACTGCATTTCATGTTTTTACGTTCGCTTGAAATGATGTGAGCACTGCATTTCATGCTATAACGTCCTCTTGAAATATTGTTACCAGTGCTGCCTTTCATGCATTCCATGCTGTAATGTTCCTATATAATGCTTTGAACACACTGAACTTAATGCTGTAACGTTCACGTGAAATGTTGTGAGCACTGCATTTCATGTTGTAACTTTCGCTTTAAATGTTGTGAGCACTGCATTTTATGCTGTAACGTTTACATATTATGTTGTAAACGCGGTATTTAATGCTGTAACGTTCTCATATAATGTTTCGAACACTGCATTTAAAGCTGTAACGTTCGCATGTAATGTTGTGAACACTGCATAGAATGTTGTAATGTATAATGTTTTAACCACTCTATATGTTGTAATGACTGCAAATAATATTGTATACAATGTAACCGACTCTGCCTTTAATGTTGTAAACGCTGCATATAGTTATGCATCTAAACATATGGCAGTCATAGCGTTCCTTATATTTCTATAGGCAGTCAATAGATTGAAATGAAATGGGATAACGATAATCCAAATATCCGATAGTCCGAAGGTCAGAAAATGACCGTATGTAATAAGATAGGAAGAAAAGTGTGATGATTCCTTTCTTGATAACTTCTTTAACTGTAAAATATTTGATAAGAACTTATTTTCTTAAACTGTTTCAAAATCAAATTATCTATATTTCTATATATCCACTGCCAAGAGACGGTTTTGTCACGTTTGAGCTTCTGAACATTTAAGCTTTAGAAAACGTCCTATCCACCGAAGAACTGTATAGACTGTGAATTGTGGCAACTAATGGAAATTATATTTTTTACAGTATCATAGCATAACTGATATTAGTGAACATCAATACCAAGATTGGTAAAACGTTGTGAATTTTTCAGACACTTCTACAGTGTTACCCGCTCTAGTAGTAACAGCTCGCATGTAGTCTTTTCGCGAATAAAAGTATTGAGTCCTGTCTCAGAACTGACAAATACAACAAGACGTATTGTCTTAGTGATGCAACAGGCGCGGATCCAGGCAATTAGAAAAGGGGGGTTCCAAATGGAAATGAAAGGAAATATCGCCGAGGAGAGTGAGGCGCGATAATTTTTTGGGATATTTCTTGATAAAACATCAGGATATTCATTAAAAAAATACATTATTGTCCAGGAAAAAGGAGGGTTCCAGCCCCCGGTACCCCCCTTATTCATCCGCCATTGTGCTAAGAATGAAATGCGCAGTTGAATATGTATTACATTGTCTTACTGCTTTGTGCTTTTAAACATCTTTTTCAGTTGTCAAGGCTATAAGATTCGAACAACATTCAAAAATCAGTATGTGTGAATTTTCATTGCTCAAATTATTTTCTTTTCTCATCATGTAGCTGTTGGTGTTTAATTTTACTTCTTGTATGAGTGTTTTTCAATTTCAACTCTTGTAGTAGACATGAAGTATTATTTATTCGACTATTTGACATATATAGTCTATTCTTATTTCTAAATATTTCAGTATTTGACAGTTGGTTTTTTTTTAGCATAATCATATAACTACTGTCTACAACTGTATAATTTCTTCGTCTACATTTTGCTTGATTAAGCTTATTCTAACTTGGAATTCGCGCTCAAATGTCCAAAAACACCGTAAAATTATATGATATTAAAAGGGGCAACAAGTATATAAAATTCTAAGAAAAACGTGTCAAGTCTTGAGGTTAAAAAATGTATGTTGTGATGGGAGTCTATTTCATTTCAAATCCCCGGCTACACAGCTGCCGGGCGCGTCCCCAGTTGGTGGATAGGGGAATGCTCTGTCTATGCGGGGTAGTCAGGTCATAATACAGAAAGCCTGACCGCGAACCATTGAAGCTAAACAACTGTGTGGAGAAACGCAACGCTCCATGCAGTTACGCAATAGCGGATATCGACAGGATATTCTGCACGTGTCCGTTAAATTAGCTTTGGAATCCAGTGACCTGAGGATTTTACACACATACTGGCCTCTCATTGATATGAAGATATAATAGGTATACTGGCTTCTCACTGATACTGCCGATGTCTACTGAAATACATGATGATTCTTTACCAAACCCATTGGGAGTTTTGAATTTTATTTTCCTTCCGTAGTGTGACAGTGTTTTACCAGCAGACTAGGCTCCTTGAGCTAGCCGGCAGTTTAGCGGCGAGCACTCCTTGACCCATCTTTCAAAATTGTGTTTTGTTCCCCCATTTTTCTTTTCTTGATTGTAATCATTAAGTTAGTAGTCTACTAACTTAATCAAAAGAAGTACGAGTTCCTATCGTTGTTTATGTTTGTCTTTTGTATTTTTATTGTGTTTTTTTTTCTTGTGCAGTTCCTATTTACTTTTTGGCATTTAGCTATGTTTTTCGGCCATTGTAGGTGTTTCCTGTTATCTTTTTTATTCCATTTACCTTTAGTGTGGCGTTGTTCGTCATGATTTAGCAAGTGAATTCCGCTAAATTTTGTGCTAGGGGCCGTCTTGAATTTACTGTGAGGTAGGAGTGTCTGCTTTTTGTTGAAGGCCTCTTCGTGACGTCAAGATGATGAACAACAATGAAAGCGTTGTTCCATTTTGTTACTCTTACTATGTGCATGTATGTATAGAGATTTTGTCCCATGTATATTTACTCAATATCCCTTTATTTGTACATTTGAATGGGTTTTGATTGAGTATGTTCAAACCGTAGTCGAAACCTTTTTGAATGTAATTGTATTCTACAATTTCTTGCGGTCCTATAACGTTATGGCGCAATGTCGGTGTTTTTGGCGTCTTTGGACAGCTTATCTTTCAATTTGTTCTTGTGGACGAACCATTTTCAAATACTGAGGCTTTTGATTCCGGCTCCCTTGCCCCATCCGTTTCAAAAAGGGGACCAAAAGGTGTTAAAATTTGGTGTTTTCACATATTTTGCTGAAGAAACTTAACTTTTCATCAGATCTTGATTATGTTTCGTTAATTTGGTTCTTTTATGTTGCATATACCGTTTATTAGATATGGGGGATAAAATCTTTTACAAGTAACACGTATCCAAAATATTTACATTTTATTGGATTTTTCTTTAAGTAAGTTTTTTTTTCCATGGGATGTTTATAAATAAATTCACCTAACTGTGTCCATTGTCATTTTCTCACAACATTCGTCTTAATTTAATGCCGTCGTATTATCTTTCGATTTGCATTATCCTTTATTGAGACAGTCGCATTATCTAAATTTAAGAAATTTTTCATTAAAATTAAGGACTCTTGCATGGCTCTATCCGTAGCTGATTTTGGCATTTTCCTATTTAGATTTTATTGATGATTTGTTGATGATTTGTTCTCTATCAGATTTCACACATGTTTCGGTATGTGGATTTCCAAATGTTTGATTTGATCTGCACTGAAGAGACATAAGTTGTCGAAATGCGCATATACAAAAACAAAATTAACTGTAACTTCGGTATTTTGTTATTTGCTATTGAAACATTGGCAGTAGAATACCGAAGGAACAAAGGAGTGGTATATACAAAAATCGAAGCCCAAGACATGCCCAAAAACGTGAACACAAAAAACAATGACGTTAGACAGCCACAAAGCACATAATTAAAAATCACCATCCAAAATCAAGGCACTCACAGTGTGAACTCCCATGAAACTGAGAGTGACATCAGGTGCTCCGGAAGAGTAAGTTTGTCCTGCTCTGGAAAAAATGTTTTATTAAGATCTGTTTAGTGTTTATCTGATTGGTTAATATTGTTTTCTAACCTGAAGATATTATACAATTGAAGACTTTTGATGAGGTTAATACCACAATTTAACAACCCAAGAGATGTGATACGTGTAATAACTTTCTGTATTTCCGTTGTTCGTAATACGGCCAAGCTTTGAGTGTTGTATTTGGTTCTATATGTCAAAATTCAGCAGATTCGAGTAATGACTCCACGTTTTGTCTAGCTCAATCGGCTTTTCTAGGATGAGCTTTTATAATCACTTTGCGTCCGTCGTCTGGTGTTCGTTGGAGAGCGTCCGGCCAGTCTGCACCTCAGTCAAGATGACCACCAACGGCGTAGGACCTTATGTGAAAAGTAATCAAAGTTCTCCTCATCTGTAACCACTGAGCCAATTGGAATCAATCTTGGTCACAGTATTCCCAATGTGGTCCCTTTAAAAATTGAGTCCAGCTAGTCCGCAGCCACCAGCGGGAAATATAATTGTTTACATAGGACCTTATGAAAATGTATTTAGAGATCTTCTCCACTGAAATCCCATTACAAATTCGAATCAAGCTTGGTCACAGAAGTTCTTGGCTGGTCCCCTGTACAAATTATGCCCGGTTAGTCCACTCTCACCCCGAATTGCCGACAATGGGAACATAGAACCAAACTTGGTTACAATAGTTCTCATGCGGTTCCCGTAAAGGTTTGTGATTTTTATGTTTGTATGATGGGAGCCAGCGGAGAACATATTTTAACATAAGACAGTTAGGGGATTGTGAAAAAGAACCACTGAGCCAATAAGAATCAAACTCACAATAATCCTTGAACATCTTTTTCAAACTTTTTACTGGCCGGACACGACTTTTCCTTATAAAACCAAGAATTTGACCTTGACGACAAAGTTCAAGGTCAAAGGACATCAATCATGGTTCATGACACATCGCCTCAAGATGATCTACCTACATGCAAAATATCATAAGCCTACCTCAAAAGACAAAAAATTATAGCCCGAACACGACTTTGCTACGGACGGACGGACAGAGTGATAACTATAGGGCGTCCGCCACTATGTGGCGGGCCCTAATTAGATCTTCAGAGCCTACATAATATGAAAACATGACCAAGTTCAAGGTGTCACATTTTTTTTTCTGATTGCTTTTTTGTTAAAGCGATGTTCAATTTTCAATGGGACTGTAAGCATTTACAGTGCCATTTTCATACAAAACCTGAAAAAAGTGACACACCAGAAAATTTACATTTTTTACCCCAATTATACCAACAAGAGCCAACATCTATAATTCATTTGCGGCATTTGGAACCACTGCGTCAAGTTTCAGAAATATCCAGCTTTGGGTGTTAAGTGAAAGACTAACAGAGGGATAGACTTACAGACTTAAAGATTCTGCCTTTGGCAATTCAAGTCAGAAATTGTAGGTTTCTGTAGCAAACCTTCCTCTAAAATGTATATGAGAAATACTCATCTCACTATTTTATATCGCCAAGTTTTCTTACATTCGACTTGATGAGTGCCTTGTGTTTGTCTATATGTTGTAATCGTCCACTAGCTTAAGACACTAGTGCTTTTGTCGGGCAAAGGATGACAGTGATTGTAAGAGCACTTTGCCAGTTTAATTTATGTTTGTTGACAATCCCGCACCCATGACCAAAGAAGACATGGATGTAGCGTTACTCGACAGTTAGCAATGAATTCCGCTTAAACCGGTGCTAGATCCGTCTTGAACTTACTATGAGGTATGAGCAAAGCTCATTGTTGAAGGCCTCATGGTGACTTCAAGATGAAGAACAACAATAAAAGCGTTGTTCCTTTGCTTGCTTTTTACCATCTATTTGTAGAGACTTTGTCTCATGAGCATTTACTCCATATCCTTTTATTCACCATTGATAGCATGTTAATAGTTTCTATCCACATCTGCCAACATTTTTGTCCTTTTCAGACATATACTGAATTGTTATGAATATCAAAAATGGAACACATATTTTCAGCCTCTCCAGCAGCAATATGATCAAAAGCTTACAAAATTAATATTCACATGTTATATACGATAGTTTTTCCTGTAAACCCCCCAAAAAATAAATAAAAGACAACACAAATTCATATTTGCCGACTAGCTCCAGTCATGTACTTCTTTTTAGAGTAGCCTGGTTTAATATTTCTAATTACAAAAAAAAAAACAATCAACAAAATGATATAAACAAAAAATATTATGGCGTCTTTCTTGCATGAAAAATTCCATATATCATAAAAATACAACATTTTTGTTATCATATATTAAATACAAGTTGGAGGGAAATGCAAACTTAAATATTTTATTATATAAACAAGCTGAGCCTGAATATTTCATCAGTAGAAATATTGTTTCAAAACATGAATAAAGGGCTATGCCGAGCGCAGAATGATACGACCGCAGCATGTCTACCCCTGAGATTTGAAAAAATGTAAATTAAATGAGTGTGAACACAGTAATTTGCTGGACACTATAGGGACCTTGACACATTAATAAACTGGATTAATTTCCCCTATTGGGCCCCATTTATCTTATGAACGGTCAATTTAGAATTGAATGCATTATTTTGAAGTTTCATTGGGATATGAAAGGGTTGACCGAAGCACATTTTTAATGAAGCACGGTAACGCTTCATGTTGAAAATGTGCGCCCGGTCAACCCTTTCATAGTCCCTATAAAACTTCAAAATAATGCATTCAATTCTTATAATTACATTTTAAACCCGAAATATGAAAAACGAAACTATTTCCAGGGAAGTACATCATGTATATTGGGATTCTATTTTTACAATTTCATCCGCCACTTGAACACGTGGTCAAATGTGTTTCATGGGAATTGCAACTTCACATTTATATGCCACGTGAGCGATGTTCACCTATCAAATCGACGGAATTCAAATGAATATTCATGAAATGTAATTATTACGATGTGAAATCCATTTTCATACCAATATACAACCTCCAAATTTTTTTTTGCAGTCCTATAAAAATTATGTGCTGGAAAAAATAAAGAACAATTATATCGACTTCAATTATATTGTGACCAGAAGTTCAATAGTAGAAGCATGCTATACAAAATGATAATGTGTTACCTTGTATCTCTGACTGTTGGTAATCTACAGTAACACAATGCCAAGAAGTGTACTGAATAAAAGTGCATCAAATTCAAAGAGAAAAATTGTGTTCATATTTGTTGTTTTAGCACCTGTTTTATTTATTCATTTTGTTTTATTGTAAATAATATAAATTGTTTAATATATCTGTTCTAATACGATGGGGCCAAAAACCCAAATTTGAAAGGGCAGCTTACATGAGTGTAAAGGAAAATCAAACAAAAACTTGATCATGATCCATTTATTAGAAAAAAAAGTTACTTTCAACAAACATTAATTTCACTGTTATACTATAAATAGACCGCAAAATTTTGTGATCTTATAAAAACAATGTACAACAAATATGGATCATATTGTGAGGCAATTCGGTAGTGCCCTTCAAGTAGCACAAGACTTTATTACACCAGCAAAAATGTTAAAGAAAATTATTTTTAATAAATAAAACCAAAAAAACAACATTTACTTTTCAAAAATTCATTTAATTACAGTGGACTTACTAAGGAGCTTTGCAGCGCGCATTTATGTCAATTTGTGGAAATTGTTCACAAGGACTAACAAGTCTTTAAGCTTTGCCCATCACGATCATAGCATGAAATCTAATAAAAAAATATAATGTTAGAAAACACACAATAAAGACGCTTTCAAGTTCTACAGAGGCCCTTGTCCCCATGTAGAAATAGTTCAAACACAAACATGTCTAAATCATTAAGCATAAAAATACTATAAATAAAATGTATACGCTTTAAAGGCACTTGAAGTTCTACAGAAGCCCTTGTCCTCATGTAGAGAAGTTTCATCTTAATAAGTAACAGAAATAAATTTACAATTAACATCAATATTGAAAAGCAGAACCCCTTTCATTTTGGGCATCAAAATAATCAATAATTCTCATACAATTTGACTCAACAAACATGACGTTCTCTCGGAGATACAATCATAACGTCCTTGTTAAATTGTCTTGCGTTTACATATACAAAGCGTGCTTTAATTCTATGTACTGCCTTAAAGGATGAAGAACCACTTTCAACAAACAAATTAGAAGACCACACCTCTACCGGTTTTCCATAAAAAAAAACCTCAGATCATCTTTCAATTGCTGAAACCATTGAACTTTTACCAAGTAGTTGTACTTTATTAAATTATTAACAATTAATCCATGTTTCATTATTGATAAAATTTGACCTGGATGAGGGGCAAGATCTTCATTATTCAAGTCGATCTTTCCATGCTCATTTGACCAAAAAGCTGTAATAAAAGATGAATTTCTCCTCTTTTTTTAACCTATTAAAGCACCATTCACAAATATTTCCTCTCAACATTTCTTATGTTAGTTGAAATATTTGCTAATTCTATTATACTTGGCCTAAGAATAGAACCTATGTCATTTAAGGTGCCTCTATCTCTAACAGCACCGCACAAATCATCGAAAACTGGCACAATATTCTGTGGCATTTCAATCTGTTTCTCTCTAGCCCAAGTTTCTTTTAAAAATCTCCTCATTAGTTGAGATTCAATGTGTGTTTTTTTTTGTTAGTTTCGTAAGAACCAAGTATTCCATTTTCTCGTTCAAAACTAAACAACCAAAATGAATATATAGGGTCAAAATCCATAATATAACGATAAAACAGAGACGACGACATGTCAAAACAAATTTTCTCCAACGCTCTAAATGTTCGTCAGGTAAAATGCCTTTCAAAGCGTATATAGAAAATAGGAGGGTCCAGTTCATCCACTGGTCAGCATTGAATGACCCTATGGATGATGAAAATTTTTTGGGAAGTTTTCCAATGTCTGAAGGACAACAAAATGGTTCAACTTTATCCTGAATAATACGACATTTTTCATCATTTAAAAACCCATGATTTTCCAAACACTTATCATGTGGTTTGCAGTCCCAAGAAAAAGGTTATGCTTAGGGTCAATGGGGGTCATTCTAATAGGATCAAAATAAGGTAATCTTAAGAGGCATGAATATCTTGTGCCAAATGATCCCTTGAAATCTTCTCTATCACCTTTAGATGTAGCATTCTGTATTTGCATAACCTCCAAGAGATGTGAATCCCTAGTTCTTATCTGCCACAAATAGCGATTGAATCCCCCATAATTTTTTTCACCAATCATACCTTGGAACTTTTTCTTACACTTATTACAACCAAAATGTTAGCAGAATGGCCTAAAAACCACAAATTTTTTGGCTAGCTGGAACATCACATCCAACACATAGTAATGCAAGCTTGAAACATTTAAAATTATTGGGAGAATTATATGATCTCAATAAAAACCCTTGATTCCATGCCTCTTCTAATTCATTTACAAAATAGTGCAAAAATGTGTTTGTTTTGGGTTCACATTTCATATCTGGAATAATACCAGCCAGAATCATGTTTTCTTTTTTAAATCTCTCTACTCTTGGTAAATTCAAGACTACAAGATAAATTGCACCAACAGAGTAATTTGTGTGCTTAAATGGCTGAAACTAATTGACGTTTAGTACAACACCAAGGTTAGCTTCATTTGTAAAAAAATTGTATTTCTGGCCATTGAATTCACTCCAGATATTTCAATCATAAACATCAAACATAAATCTATCTCTTCTTTCTAATAACCTCCACTTTTCACACATTTCCTCAAACCCCTCCCTTAAGACAAGCCTTTGAAGACTGAATTTAACCGATTTATAACAAAATTTTGTGAATGAATTCAAAATTTTCTTTGATGTAATATTTTCAACTTCATACAATAATACCTGACTACAAGATTTTCTCCTAAAATGAGGTAACTGATGGTTAGGAAATTCAATAAATGAACAATGTTTTGAAACTTTGACGCCATCAATTACAACATGGCACTGATCATAATCATACAAAAATAACATTTTGTACAAACAACATACTCATCATAATCACTGTCAATTTTCATTACCTTTGACATAGAAAAAACAAACTCTTTGGAAATGTTTCATGAAAAGTTCTATATCTTTCTGAGGAAGTTGAAATGACAGAAAGAAATGCTGATATAAGTCTCAACAAAAGATTTAGAGCAGTGTCCGATACATAGTTGCTACACTGCCATAGTATTAACAATCTACAAAACCAATAAGTATCCCTAGATATTTGCTGGTCACCAACATTGGATATAAGAGCAGTATCAGAACATTCAAAAGGCTCACAATCATCTTCAAAATCAGAAAATTGTTCGGCATTTTCATTGTCAGAAAGAACTAAATCATCAAAATGTACTTCAATGTCTTCATCTTCCAGATTCTTTACATTTCTTCTCTGTAATTTATCAATATTATATGTAGCATAATTGATAGGGATCTCAGTATCACTAATTTCAAGCAGCTCATCTTGATCATCAATTTCAAAATCAATCTCGGAAATATTTGTGTTATTATTAGATAGCTGTTGTAATTCAGAAAAAGTAGAACCTGTGCATTCCAATGCATGCCTTCGTGCATGTCTATCAGAAAACTCAATTTTGCAAAATGAGCAAATTTTCCGAGCAAGTTTTGAGACAGGACAATCCATATCAAATCAAAAAAAATTATAATGACTATATTGTTATAATATATGTAAATATACATGAATCATATAAACCTTCTAAAAAAGACAATCTAGAGTAAAATACATAAAAATTTTAACAAGAAATGATCATGGAGCCATTAGAAACACAATTATGATAAAATTTTTCACCATTACAAGAGTTTCTGTGCAAAAAAGGAATGTGCATCTAAAATGAGATCTATCAAAAATGTGTATTTATGGAATTTAATAGATATCATTTGAAGTAGATCTCTGTCTTACACTACTCTATATAAATCTAAAGTATGTCTTATCCCATTATCTTAAATGAATTTATCAAAAAAATATGCATCAGTTATCAAACTGCAAAGATCTATCATTTTATAAGTAATATATAAATGATCATAACAAATCTAAATTGATAAAGATATCAGTTTTTTAATACACTGTATAAAGCAACTTAAAATTTGCATTACTTTTTGTTTCTTTTAAAACGGACAAAAATAGAGTTTGACAAATAAATACTTCTAACAGAACTTTCACCAGTGATAGTCTCACTACTAAAAAGTAATGTACAAACCCTCTGAAATGATGTTCCTCAGATGTTGTTTCTTCACAGACATAAATGTATATCTGTTTGAAACATTCACACTGTAAGAAGATCTTTGTTTTCTTTTTAATACATAAAGCAACTTTAAAAATTCTATGAAAAACAAAATGATTCAAATTATAATTCATCATATCCTACTATTAAGAAAGTTTTTTTTTCTTTTTACTTTAAAGAATTGGAGTTTTAAGAGGTAATCTTTCGTTTATCTAAAAGACTAATATATTATATTCATTATAATGAACAGTATTTACAAGACGTGTCTTTACATATAAAAAATATTTTAAGTTTTGCCCACATATTATTTGAAAATATCTTGTCTTTTAGCTTTTCTGCTTATATAAGCTGAAAAACGTTTGTTTCTGTTATGTTTGACCATTTCTGAAAAAAGTTTATCTTTGTTCAATTCAGCAACAAATTCATTTTCTTCTGTTATTTTCCTTGGTTTTTCCCGGACTTTTATTGTTAGAAAAATAAAATCATTGTCTGTTAATTCTTCTCTCAATTTGTAGCATTCCCTTTTAAACTTGTGTCACTTTCACAGTCACTGTCTTCTTCTTTTTTTTCTTCTCTTCCAAATACCTACAAATTAGAATAAAAGAATGATGCCATTCTTTTGATTTGATAAAACAATCAACTTTATTCCCATTCTTTATATGGAACATTTTATATAAACAGCTGTGCTAACTTGCATGATATATGCCCTTCTTCACCTGTTCACAACTTTAAAACAGGGATTTAAGGGACGTGTAAAACAGCGTCTGGTACACAAAAATAAATGACAGGACACACATTTTATTACAACATGCATCTTACGGGACCCAATATAATTAATGTATAAAAAATGCTACGTACATGCATATCTGGCACCAAGTTGTGTAGCATCACGAATGTGCTCAATTCTCATTAAAGAATATCATTTGAAATTCCATATCAAGGTGAGATGCTCTAAACATTTTTTTTTAATTCACTTCTGATGTTACCATTATTAGTCAACCAATACATGTGAGTGTGCATGCTGTCAGAAATAGAATCGAGAAAACAAACTTTTGCGGCGTTGGGAAAAAATTGAAAGCAAATAAGCAACTGAAATCCGGGTAAAGGGGAAGTAGAAAAAACGATAATAATTCCAGAATGACCGGATTGATTGATGGCATCATGACTTGTGACATTTGTATTCGGGTTGATGAAAAAAAAACACAACTCACGTCAAACCACAACCTTGATTTTTTTTTAACTTGCACATTTTCAACATGATGCAATGTATCTTTGCTCTTAAGTAAAATTCACCTGGCACCTGAATTGATTTTCAGCAACTACGGCTACAGAGCTGCCGATCTCGTCACGAGACGGCAGATAGGGAAATGCCCTGTCTATACGGGTAGTCAGCTCATAATACGGAAAGCCTAACAACGAACCACTGTAGGCAAACAATGTGGAGAAACGCTACGCCCCTTTCAATATTAAGACCAATTCGTTATGTTTTTGTTCAAGTGCAAAATGGAGTGCAAGTGGACGCAATACATGCATGGACACAATACCAGTGCAAACACAATACAAGTATGGACACAATGATATAATCCTCAAGAAATAAACAGACTGTAGTAAGCCACAAATCTGCAAATGAATATGCAATTTGAAATGACTCTACAAAGCTTTAGACAAAATGACTTAAATTTAACTATTTTGAACAATACAGAAAAAATTCAAAGTCCCTCTTAACAGGAAGTTGACACCGAAGAGCATTAATAAACTGCTTACAAGACACAACTCCTTGTAACAAAACAGCATACCAAATTTCAAATGAATCCCTTTAATGTAGATAGACACTGTTGCGCTGCGCAATTCAATCGCGCATTTGAAAAATATAGAGTCAGATACGGATTTGGTTTGATTTTTTGGCCGGAACAGTTATTTGACAGATTTCCTTATTAATTGACTGATGTGAAACGTCATATTTCGCACTGCATGAAACGATACGTTTACAAAATTTAAAATAAAATTAAACTTCATGCTTAAAATATTACATTCATTTACGAAAATTTAAATAAGAGGTTTGAACAAAATTAATGTTTTGCTTAAATTTCTGGATTAATGTAATTCTAGATAGGTTTAACCCCTATTATACTTTAAATTTAACTTCAGATTAAAGTTTGGCTATATTTTTAAATTAATCTAATTTGTTATACGTTTATCATCAATAAAATTTGTCATTTCAGATCAGTTTAAAGTTTATAATATTTCAAAATTAATATAATTTTTTTTTATCATTTAACCACCATTATATTTGTTATTTAAAAGAAGTTTAAACTTAACTTATATTTCTCAATTAATATGTTTTTTATACGTTTAACATCAATTATTTTTGTGAGTGAATTAATTGTTCTGTAAAAACATATAACCCTTGTCACTACTGTGCCTACACACAATATGTGCGATAGGTCGCAGCTGGCCGATTATCGTCCTAAAGTAAATATGTCTTGTGTAGCAAAATTGTTGTTAATAACACATCATCAAGCTCACAGCATAGCATGTCGGCATGTAGTGTACCATATATTAATTGATAGATTGGTTCGGGTTTTACGTCACATTCAGCAGTATTTCAGCCATATTATCACGACCAGTGTTAGTGGCTGAGGCCCATCTGTGGCAAGTTACCTGTAAACTTACAAATAGAGTATTATGCATGTACCATATAAGGTGGATAGTAAACTTTTTAAACTACTTATTTATATCTTTTGGTTGTATAGATATAGCTTTTTTAAAGGAAATAAGTTGGCCTGACTTTGGTTTTATGAAATAATATACAGCAGCAGATGTAAAACATAGTTGCATCACTTATAATACGGTATATTAGGTTTTAATAACGTGTGGAAAAGTCAGAGGAATTTACTGTATTTAACTTGCGCATGTGAACCATAAAGAACTTTACATGAATAGCATGTAACAGAGATAAAGCATAATGATGAATGTATGCATTGGAAGTGATGAAGATACTGAAATTAATGTGTCACTTTAATAATGCAATTCATGGGTAAGCGACTATAAATACGGATTTCTTTTAACGTGGTGGCTGAAATTATATCATTTAGAATATCCAAGGAAATCCAGATTGCGTGTTCAAATTCATGCGACCGTTCCAGTCCATTCGCTTTTATAAAAAAAAAACTAATAAAGCCGATGCATACAGGAACCAGCATTCTGGAAAATATATAGCATTATCATTCGTTTTTATGTTTGTGGGCATTTTTTAAAATCCGGACATTCTTCAAATAAAACCATTATCATATGGAGTATTAAAAAAAAGGGATTCAGTCTTCAAAAATTTATAGGTAG
>MJUU01048074.1:2279-19000 GCA_002080025.1 Modiolus philippinarum | reverse complement strand
TTTTACTCTTTTTCCAACGCTCAAGACTCTTGTTTAACCTGTTTAAGACACTGCTTATAAACTCTTTCATTTTTATATAAGAAAGAAAAATAATAATCCAGTAATAAAAAATGTTTACCCGTCTCAACTGTAGGGAATAACAAATCTTACATGTTTGCTTATTCTCGTTAGTCCCGTAGATAGTAGTTAACTTTGGGGAAAAGCCGCAGGTTTTCAAAAAACGTTTTTTGAAAACCGCAGATTTTTCCCCATAGTTAACTACTTATGAATATTTGTAAAAGCTAAATGGAAAAGCCAAAATTAGCCAAGGACAGAGCTATGCAAGAGGGAAATACTCCTTAGTTTTAAACAAAATTTTCTTAAATTTAGATATTGCAAGTTTTTAAAGGTTCTTTCTTACCTAAAGAGCGCTGTGTGTTTTTGTATCTTTACATTGCCGTTAAAGGCCTTCGTTTAATTCCTCCATTTACCTTACTGGTAGCAGGCTATGCATTTCTGTATTCTTCCTCATTATCATCATGTCCTTATATTGACAAGGTTTCCAATGGTTTTGCACCTATGTTTCCATATTATTTGATTTAAATGCTGCTGATTAGAGGTTACTCTTTGAACCACGCGTACAGCATAACTAAATTAATTTACTTTTTATTATGAAACTTGGGTATTTTTGTATTATACACCCAGGCCACGATTTTGTCTATTACAAAGCCAAAATCTAGCCTCGAAAAAAAGTTTATGTTCAAAGGTCACCAAATATATATATACATGCTTTATAACGTTGAAGCAATATATCGCCATGACAAATACTAAAAGCCCATTTATAAGACAAATATAGTTTGGACACTTCTTTTTTACGGGCGGACGAGGATTAAGGCATTGACAGACTGATTACTTTAAAGCGAGCATCACTTTTTGTTGGGACTTTAATTTTGAATAATTCCCACAGACCAATACTGATTACTTACTTAAGAAAAATGAACTTTAATTCCGTCTATCATACTTCTTGTATCAAATGTCATGATAAATCATTTTTTTTTGGGACATTTAAACCGTGTTAACAAATTCCCATCCAATCGTATTTGAGATGGAAACCCAAAACATGATGAACCAGAAGAATATGAATATTTTATTAGTTCGTGTGAAAGAGATATCAATATCTCTTCATCATGATATATAATACCAATATTTAGCGATAAATGGACTGTGATCTGGTAAAGGAAATTCATTCTTTGTTTGTAATGACCTAAGAAGACCCTTGAACAAGCATAATTTGAAGAGTAAATGGTTTGTTTGACCATTTCTCTTTTAGAGGCAGAGAACGTGTAATATATAAGCAAAAGATAATTTGTTGACATTTTTAAAGAAATGATATACCGACTCAGTTGAAACAATTAAGTTTATGTTTGTTGATGATCCCGTATCCATGGATACAGTCACATAGATGTAGCGTTGCTCGACATGAATACCGCTCAAACCGGTGCTAGTGACCGTCTTGAACTTACTTTGAGGTATGAATAAAGTTCATTGTTGAAGGACTTATGGTGACTTCAAGATAAAGAACAACATTTAAAGCGTTGTTCCACTGCTTAGTTTTTCCATGTATTTGTAGAGACTTTGTCTCCTTTGCATTTACTCCATATCCCTTTATTTTTAATAGAAACTTCTCTTTCATATATTCTTTATCCGGCGTTTTTATACAAATCTTAGTAAAATAAACGACAAAAGTGACGGAAACAAATATCAAAAGAACCATAACAACACTTGATCTTGAACTGCAATGATAATTCTGTAAGAGCCAACTAATTTGTAGTGACAATTCTAATTCAAATTCGTTGTCTTCTATATGCGAGTTTTTTTCTGTCAAATATTTTACGAAAGGGTATGGAGTGAATGAACGTGAAATCATAACACATATGCCAACTTCAACTGCAATAATTTTAATGAGCTGTATGGCCATTTCCGAAATTTATTCCTCATCATAAGCACTAGAACCAAAACAAAGGAAATCCATAATTTTAAAAAATGTTTAAAATGCATAAAACCAATAAAATCCGAATAATCTCTAACATAAATATAGCTAAGGACAAAACTACGATGGAAGGATTTAGAATTAACATAAATTTAGATAATAGTAATTGAACAAAGTGTACACATGAGATATTATCTCATGTACAAGTACACCATATCTAAGAAAAATAAAGAGCATACATCTCTACTCCACACTGCAATAAAAGACAAACAAAGTCGAACTTCTGACTAGGAAAATCCCGATAAATAAAATGAAATGAATAATTTGTGAAAACAGTATGTGCAACTAATATTTAGGAGAAACTAGAACCTTTCACATAAATTAGATATTCATAGTGCAGAAATCAAGCCATCAAACTTTTCTTCAACATTTAACCTCAAAATATTGCTTGCTGCCATATCACAAATCACTACAAAATACTAAAGGTCTGAAATGGTCAATTTTTGTAACGAATTTGTTTTTATAATGCTTTGTTGACAGAAACAAATATATAAGTTGTTCGATATAAACATATACTAGTCAACAAAAGAAACGATACAAAGTTAATTTTATGAATACATTTATATTTCTCTGTCTAAAATTTCTCTATATATATTAAACGTCAAAACGCATTTGTTTATTCCATTTTCAAATCAATGCGAAATCGAATGTGAAAAAAGCGGAATATTAGTTTTTCGCCCCATAGTCGAGTTCGCAATTAATTAAAGTATGATTTATACTGTTTGGTGTCAATATCGGAATACTGCATCAGCAAACAATTTGCTATATTAAAAAAAAATGGCAAACAATGTCTACTTTCGATGCCCCGCTCAATTTAAAATCAACTAGAACAAGGATTTTGCACGTTCAGAGCGTAGATGTCAATTTCTGTCTTCAAAAATCATGGTAATGTGACAAGAATAACAAACCAACGACTGGTGATTCATTTTAGGCAGACATGCTTACCAAAAAATTAATGATAAATGACGTTAGATATCGAAACTTAAGGCCCTGTCACACTTATACGTTCTAGTCAACATGTTTCGACGTTTCGAACTTTGGCACATGCTGAAGAAATTCTTTTGTCAAACGCAATTTTGATAACCGACTAACGACCTGCAACGTAGGAAAAACTCCCATAACTTGTCTGCAATGTAATAGCATATTAGGTGTTCCACTATCGTACTTTGCGTATACCGTGCACCTCCATAACGGTCGGCTAGCATACTTAAAAATCTTTACAGCGTTTTTATTATCTGTCGTACGATCATCATAAATGTCATTTTCAAAGGTAGTCAAAGATAGATATGCCACTAAAAATATCGATGGATTTGCATGACCGATATGTCCCCCCTAATTTTATTTTGAATAATACGTCAGTCTTAAAGTGAAACCTAGCAGCTATTTTTATTCCTTTGGCATTATCCATCAGATTTTGTAAGTTAGAGGGGTTCTTGGCCTGCGTTCTTTTCTCGTTTAAAATATGTTCAAGAAACTACAACATATCGCACACAACGCGTGTATAGCGTTCCTTTGAAGTTCGTGGAAACTGTGCATAACTTACCAACAAAACAATGGTAGATGCAAGATGTTGACATATTCACTGTTAACATCCGCAGACCAAAATATCCGGTTAATGTCATTGACCTTGCCCTAATATGGTCCAGGAATTGTAGGCGTGTTTTAGGTATGACTTTACTTTTTGCGTTAGATAGAAACCATTGTATGCATGAATTTTTTTTTTTTTTCTGCAAGAACGAAAATAATTTTTGATAAAATTCGTTTACTTTTCTCTGTTAAGTAGTATGTTAAAGACACACATTAGTGTGAAATAAATATAGGCAGCCAAATGTGAAAGGCGTTAATACACGTATATCTTTAATATAGGTGTAAAGATAAAAAATATGAATAGAAAAAAAACATTTAAAGGAAATAATTCATTAAATACTCTTAACGGTCATAGAAAAGAAAAAAAACTAATAATGACTCCGTGGGCTCTGAACAGAGAGAAAAATAAGACAAAAATCTATAAAATAAATATAAATCTTAAAAAAGAATGTGGGTGTGAATTGAACAAAAAACTACTTAAATTCACGAAACAAATATATTTTATAATTATTTGTTAATTTTTAAATTATGTTTATTATTGATTTAATTTCGAATTCATCTTTTTTCATTTAGATCATATTTGTAAATTTGTTCTTCATCAGTTTTTGAACATCTTTGAGTTTATCGTCTTCAGCATATATACATTTTATCTGTATTGATGAGACATACGTTGTCAAAATGGCAGCATACATAATCTAAATTTCGAGTTGAACTGTTGGAGTTATCCTATCATCAATCTACGCATCTGAGTCCACATTTACATATATGTATATTGGAAGCATTATAAAAATTTGTGTGCAGAGGTGTATTTGAGGAGGGTTTCCAAGACAATTATATCTTTGAACATATGGAAATGTATTTTATCCTTGACTGACCAATATTCAAGTTTTCAAATTTCAATCACTACGGTATAGGATCATCAAACTTTGCATTAGATGCTTCTATGATTGTACATCAACATCCGTTTAAGTTTGGGTCTCTATGGTCTACAAATTCAGCTTGAACCACTTACATTCAAGTTCTCAGACATGTTCAAACCTAGTCACTGCATATTCTTTTACCTTTAGTGGAATGTCAATGTCCATTCAATTTAGGCCACATTTACCACATTTTCATTCTGAAAATTAAGATCTTGGTCACTGTACATGTTATACATTATCAGTCCTTAAACATGCATGTATCTCTGTGTTATTTTAGCATCCAGGCATTTTTGGGTCTTTTTTACCCCTAACTTCCAGGTTCTTTTGAAAGACTTAAAACAAGTTTCAGATGTCAGTCACTATGCACTGGAGGATCATATGCATGCATATCATATGATAGTATATCAGCATCCAAGCATAGTGTGGTCACTTGGCCTTCAATTTTCGCTTGATTGATTTTCAATCACTTGTACATTATAATTATTTTCAAACCTTGCATCTATGCTAAATCGTTTTCATTTTGACCTACACATTTAACACTCAATTTACCTGTACAATTTTACACTCAATTTACCATGATTCAAATCAGTTCAAATTTTAGTTACTGTAGCAGTATCAATGTTACGTGTTAGAGATGTGCTATGTACTATTACAACCCTGTTGCAAAATGTGCTCAACAGTACATATAATTTTGTAAATATATATCGTACTTTTTTATATGCAATTATTGCTTTTAGTGCTCAACTGCCAAACCTACTGCATACAATTGTAATTATTATATTAACATAAAATGTGCTATCTTAAATGAATATGTGTGAGAGTGAATGTGAATGAATGTAATTTTATTAATACGTCTTTATTTCTTGTTGTTACTACTTAAAGCTTTGTATGTAAACATTGATTATGGATAATCATATACACATTCTATCAATGAATGTGAGGGGTCTTTTTTCAAATTGCAAAAAGAGGATTGATGTTTTTCAAAACATGTGTCCATCGTTAGTTTTGTCTTTGTCATACTGTCTCAATTCGCATTGCTGTGAATTGCCGTGATGTTGGATTTATGATTTTAGAATTTCCCATTTCCTTTTCTTGCTTCGGTATTCGTTTGCCGATGTATAGTGTTTTCAAGTAACAAATAGTACAGAAGAAGTCGTAAATAAATGGAAAGATGAATTGGGTTATCAATGTTTTAAAATTATCACTTTTCATTATATCTATTTTTAAATTATAACAAGTATATCTTCTTAAAAAGATAATAGTGTATTTTGAGAAGATAAAGGGCTACTTCGATCGCAGCATGTCCACCATAGAAATTGGAAGAATTGAATGTGGACGCACTAAGGAATTAAACACATTAAAGTGTTTGATATTACTTCGATCATAGAAATTGGAAGAAGTGAATGTGGACGCATTAAGGAATTTAACACATAAAAGTGTTTGATATAGTAATTTTCTGGACATCTTTGGATGAGAATCTAGGAATTACTTTATTATGGCCTTAGCTGTAATAAAGCCGTCTTTCAATTTACAAATATAGGGCTATGCCAAGTGCAGCATAATACTACCGCAGCATGTCCACCACGGAATTTTGAACAAGTGTAATATCAAGTGAACGTGAACGCATTACGGAGCTTGACACACAAAAGTATTTGATACAGTTATTTGCTGGACATAGTAATTTTTTGGACGTGATAAAATATACTAAAAGCTCTTTCAGAGAGTTATCCAATGAAAAAAATCCCATCAAAATCGGATAAAAACTAAAAATCTACATATTCTATAAAAGTTACGTTTTGGCCCTTTGACCCCTTTTTATTCCATTATGGCTGTTAATAGCTAGAATTTTTTTACATATCCTTTTTATACTCATCAAAACAGATATGTTATAAAAAAGAATTGTCAATTTCGAACTTCAAATAAAAAAGTTACCATTTTGGGCGTTGGCCCCTTTCGACCCCTTATATCTCGGAAACAGTAAGAGCTACATCAAATCCATTCGCACACTACTATTATTAATAAGGAATCTAAAGAAAAAAATGCATCAAAATCAGACAAAAAAACTAACGCTCTATACCCCGAAGTATGAAACTACCGTTTTCAGCCCATTTGGACCTCTAGTTTCAAAACTAGTAGAGGTACACACCCCTATTTCAATTCCAGATTTCGCTTTTAAGCAAAGATGATTATGTTAAATTTTCATGAAAATGGGTCAACTGGAACAAAAGTTATTACTCCGAGTATGCACTAAATAACGCCTAAGGTGAAGCGCAAGGCCCGTGCACCAACTTTTCAAAAACATCTTATTTTAGAAGTATAGATTTGACAACACCATTTGTATGTCCTAAATTGTATATAACTTTTATGTATTAAAATGGTAATTAGTTACTTTGTTATATTTATGATGCTGATTAGGTTAGATCATATCTAGATCTACATACCGATTAAATATGTGGTTAAAATTTACAGTTGTTTCACATCTGGAGAGCTGTACAATTTGTTTTATCAGTGGTTAGGTATCGGTCATTCAAGGTCATTTGTAATTGAAGAATGGTTTGTATTTATTTTTGTTTAGGGTTTAATCATTTTTTTATTAATTTAGTTGCATTTGTAATATTTATATCTACAGTGTTAGATAGTTTATTTTGTGGTTTGTTCAATGCAGTTATTGCAAACTGTAAGGGCAACTCCTAAGGCCCATTCATCAACCTTTTCATGTGTTAATTGGGCTGACACTCGTAATAAGTGTTCAATAAATTGTATTTAGTTAAAATTATATCAGAAATTTGCAGTTGTTCTCTGTTGGTGTTTGATTATTATTAGTCATGGTATTGATAAGACGTACACAGCATTCTTTTAAACAGATCACAGCTGTGGAGGTCATTATCTCTGTCATTAGAGTGGTAACATAGAAATAGAATATTGAGAAAGACAGATAATTATTAAAACTTGTTAAAATCAAATTTATTGAATTGTATTTGAAATTCGTCTCTTGGTTATATTTCAAGATATTGAAATTGTTCAACCTAAATGCAAATAAGACTTCGTTTTCCTTGCTCGAGTCACGTGAGTATAACGTGATCTAAATGGCGCAAAAATCACTACAACGTGATAATCATGTGATTAATGTAATTACTTAATAGGTGTAAACAATACGGCGTTATAATTTGTTTAATAATTGATAATATCTGAAACGACCTCGAACATTCTCCATAAGCATCAGCTATTTTACAACGCTTATAGTTCAACTGACTAAACATATAATTCACTCAGCAACCGGACCTGGAGTACCCATAATAACCACATTTTTCATATCAAAATGTCATTTCCTGTCTTAAATTGAACCAATAGAATTGATTGTAATATAAAACAAATTTTCTAGCAGCCAATCTAAAGTAGTATTAAAGTTACCTCTTGCACATGCGCATTTGAAATAGAAACTCCAATCTAATATGTATCCCGCCGAGACGGGAAACAAACACTCCCTAAAAAGTGTGTTGATGTACATAATTAGAACTATTTGATATATAGTACAAGTTCTAGTAATAAAAACAATATTTTTATATGAACAATTAAAACTTTTGTATCTATTCTTGTTATTAAATCATTTTAGGCTCGAAAGTGTTTCACAGTAACCATATGTGTACCCTACTGGCCGCCACCTTGTACTGTAAGGACATAATAACCTTTTTCGGACAGAACCATCTAACTCCTTATGTTACCAAGTTTGGCTCTTTAATTGCACAAAACTAGTAGTTTCTGATAAGATCTTTGAATTTGTTTTCCATAGGGTTCAATTTAAACTATGTTCCCCGCTGGCGTCCATCTTAGATGATGTATGGGCCTGTCGGTTAGCTTTTTTAAAAGGGACTATCTTAGGACCATGTTGACTAAGTTTGGTTCTAATTGGACCAGTAGTTCTGAGAAAATGATATTTGAATGTGTTTCCCCTGAGAGTCTAATGTTTTTTTTTTTTTTTTTTTTTTTTTTTTTTTTGCATAAGATATATGAACGAGGTAATCCTTAGACAAGCGATTATATAAAAAAAAATGATAAAAAGAAAAAATATTGTGTCCATCCAAATCAAATTAAAGGATTTAAAAAAGTCTCACTATACCAAATATTTGCTAAAAATTTGAAAAATGCAAATAGTCAGGAGATATAGGTTAT
Organism: Modiolus philippinarum; assembly: GCA_002080025.1. Lineage (NCBI taxonomy): Eukaryota > Metazoa > Mollusca > Bivalvia > Mytilida > Modiolidae > Modiolus > Modiolus philippinarum. Next base: position 10,294 of record MJUU01048074.1, on the reverse strand, counting down.
AAAACATTAAGATGTTTCGAAACAGTTTTGTACAATAGTCAAGATTTTGCCCTTTCCTACAAGAAAAGGGATATGTATTTTCTTTTTATAATTGGACAAATTTTTATTACAGTTTTGCGATAAAGTACAAGGAAGATTTATACACCGATATTCAAGTCTATTGATCCATTTGACATTAAATGTATGAGAAATAACATGGACAAGGTGAACACACCTTGAAGCAGCTTTCAAAATTACGTTTTGTCTTATTTCCTTTCCTTTTCAAGATTGTGGTCATGGAGTTGATAGACTACCTGTATTGGGTTTCGTTCGTATCATTATTATATATGGGGAAACGGGGCAGAGAAAGGGGAGGTTTGGGTACCCTTAAGTCGGTTTAACAATACCGCTGTCTTTTGTTAATGCCTTTACGGAAACTGGCTGTGGCAAATTTGTTTACGTTTGTCTTTTGTCTTATTTGTGTTTTCCTGTACAGATTGTGGAATATATTTGTAATTTTCAGCCATTGTAGATGGTTCCTGTAATCTTTTTTATTTAATGCTCACATAAAATCACATTGTGCTGCGACAGGTAAAGCGTCTCCTACGCCTTCATGACACGTCATGTGATAAATTTTATTTCCAAATTAAATAAAGTCAAAAGGAGACAACCTACTGTCATATTTAAGCGAAATATTGATATTATTGTATTTATTTTAAAATATCATCTAAATATATATACATGCAAATAATTAATTTGAACTTCAGCTTTATTATTTATGTACTGACCTATGAGAGTTTCACTTCCAAGCAATATTCGTAAAAAGAAACCGAAGAAGGGAACTGACGGAAGCAATATGGAAGAAGATTGTGGAGTTGGAAAACCTTTTTAAATCACCTTTTTATGAATGGCTTTGTTGTAAAAACTGTAACACTGATTCACATATATATAAGGGTCATATACTTTTTATTAATATTACTGGCATGATTTTGTTTCAATGACAAAACTAAAACAAAAACAAAAAAAAACAAAACAAAAAAACAAAAAACAAAAAAAAAAAAAACAAAAACAAAACAAAAACAAAACAAAACCAAAAACAAAACATATACAAATATGCAAAAACAAACAGAAAAAAAAGAAACAAAAAGCAACAAGCAACAAGCAAAGAAAAAAAACCAAACCAACAAAGCATAACAAACAAAATATAACAAAAGAAACACAGAGCAAAGAAACAAAATATATCAAAATAAACACAAACGAAAAAAAAAATCGCTCAATAAAATCATGTCTGTAGAAGATAACAAAATGAACGAATTATTCAGTTGAATTGTTGAATCTGTTTTATTTCATCACCTTGAAGCCACTGTACAGATTTAAGCCCGAAAATCAAACTCTATCCGTGAAACCCTATCCGTACACATCCGTATACGACTCTAAATATCGAATACGTTGGGTCATATCAACTAATTACACAAACTTTGCGAAAAAAACGCAAAATTTGCGAAATAACGTAAACATTTGCGAAATAACGCAAAGTTTGCGTAATAACGCAAATTAAAAATAAAAAGCTTGTGTGGCACTAATACGCTTCCTTAGATATGCGTTAAAATGGTTGATGGAGCTTTTAGTTGCCATTGACACCAAGCAAGAAACTGAAATTTTAGAAAAAGTACGTTCTTCTAAATTTTAGATTTTGTTTTCAGAAATATGAATAAATTCGTTAATAAGGAGAACCCCTACCCAAATATATTGTTTTGAAAGGGACCTTTTCATGTTTTCATTTCAGAAGTATTTATTTCTTTGATAATAAGGGGAACCCCTGCCCAAATTATTTTTGAAAGGTGGCCTTAAATTGGACCAAATAGATAACGTATTAGAACTTCTCAGAGACAACTTGTTCAATTAGAGCACAATTAAAGGCACGTGATTAAAGGAACTTCGATGGTACATTCCAATAAAGGTATCAGTGAGGTCAACACCTCATCAATTGTGATTACCAGAGTAACATGAGTTAGCATTTGACATTTGGAAAATACATTCAAAGATCTTCTAGTCTAGTTATAAACAAACTTAGTCACAAAAAGGGTATCCTGCAGATCAGTACCTCAACCAAGATAGCCACCAGTGGGAACATTGGATTCCATAAAACGAATTTTGTCTCCAAAACCATTAATCCAATTGGATCAAACTTGATCAGAAAAGTATTTCGATGCCCCCTTCAAAATTTTATCTGGCATGTCTGCATCCAATCCAAGGTTGCCTCTAGGGAACATAGCTTAAACTCTGGACCTTGATTGAAATGCCATTCATCTCTCGTTGTCAACCATGGTCCAGGTGAGCGATACAGGCTCTTGTTTTAAGATTGCGCTCTTGAAGTTTGCAGTCTAACTGTATTGGGTTTTATATGTATGTTCATCATACTATAGGAGAACAAGATAGAGAAAGGGGAGGGTACTCATAAATTGATTAAATCCTACCGGTAGACCTTGCTAGTGTCGATACCAAGTAAAGCCCGGCTATGCCGAGTTCCCAATGATGTCTTTGTTTGTCTTTAGTTTTTGTTTCATTAGTGTTTTTTTTTCTTGTGAAGTTCCCCGTAAGATTATTGCATGTGATTGTAATTTTAGGCCATTGTATTTGTTTCCTGACATCATCTGTTCAACAATTAGTGAATTTAAATACGAGGACGATCTGTTACTTACTGTATTGTTCTTTTTTTAGCTCGCCTGACCCAAAAGGTCTGTGTGAGCGATTGCCATTACTTGGCTACGTCTTCCGTCCGTCGTTTGTCGTCCGTCTGCGTTAGCTTTTAACATTTTCATCTTCCCATCTGTAACTACTGATCTAAATTCAACCTAATTTTATAGGAATAATGTATGGTAAGTCCTTTACCAAGATTGCTCATTTCGTGACGATCCAATAAAAAATATGGCCCCAGGGCAAACCTTAGATTAAACATTTCAACTTGTTGGGAAAACCACATTTTCATTTTCTCTTCTGAAAACACTGACAAAAATTGAACAAAACTTTACAGTAAAGGTGTATGAATGTCCTTTACAGAGATTCATTATTTCGATTTGATCTGTCAAAAAGCATGGCTGCGAGTATTGAACATTGGTTAAACATTGGACCCAATGGGAAAAAACATTGAATATTCTCCTCTGAAACCACTGAAGAAAATTTAATAAAACCGTAGCTTAATATTAGACCTTAATAGAAAAAAAAACATTATTTTTGGTGTTCAGAATAGGCCTGGATTATATTAGAAGCCATTTGTCAGGTGAACGATTCAGTCTCAGGGACTGAGCTCTTAGTTATGAAAAAGAAAGGAAATGGCGTAAATGTCAAGGAGACAACATCCCATATCCAGGTTAAAACAACCCAAAACAAAGCATCTAGGGGTCACCGTACGGTCTTCAACACAGTGAAGAACCTCCACCATATAGCAAGCCCTAGATGGCCCCAAAAAGGTAAAAAAAAAGGAATAAATCAATGGAAACAAACCATACCCAATAACCTAAATATCAAGAAACTAAAATTTTATAAGAAGACAAGGACAAGCCAATGACCAACATATTCCTGACTTGGGATAGGCGCAAAAATTGCGGTGGGGTTACAACTCGTTTTCTTGGATCCAAACCGTCCCTCTATGTGTGGTGAATGTCTAAAAAATAAATACACAAAAAGACTCACAGTAAAACCAGAAGTAAAGATTTAACAACAATGCTGTATTTATATTCCTTTATGAATATATCAAGATCAAGAAAAGGAGTATAATCAAACTAGAAAAGGAGTATAATCAAACTAGAAAAAAGTCCAACTTATCAAGACGAGTACCCTTACAATGAAGTACATAAAACATGAAGACAATACACACAGGTACTGTCCGGACAAATGCTCGCAGTTACTGACAGCTAGCTAAGGTCATAATTTCCGTTGACTATGATATCAAGCCTTCTTACATATGAAACTTCAACTGAAATACTTTTAAATAGATTTGGTATAACAACATCATCAATTATAAAAGAAGAACATGATATTGTACAATGCCAAATACTGTCAATATGAAAAATTGTTTAAATTTAGTTATGGTTTAAAGCATTAGGAGATGATCAATATTTTTGCCAACAAAAACCAGAAGTAAAGATTTAACAACAATGCTGTATTTATATTCCTTTATGAATAAGTTTGTTCAACGGAAAATAGGTTTGGAAGGACAATTTTTGAATTTATGCGCTTTGTAAATGATATTACCATAGAAGTTTGGATGTGAAATGCCCTGATGTATAAGAGCCCTGCATGTAGAACAGAATTTTCTTAATAAGTCAATGTATCTATAATAAAATTTAGAGAATGTTTTTATCAATGTATGATATCTCAACCCTTGATGCAGAAGTTTTTCAGTGAGACAAAGATTTCGATAGTTAAAGTCATCACTACATACTCGTACATATCGAACAAGTTGTGAAATGTAGACCCCGTAAAAAGGGGCTAACGGAACAATGCCGTCGAGATCGGGAAATTAACTATAGGGAAGGAGAAACGATCCCTGTTATCATAAACCTTAGTGTTTAACTTTCCTGGATTTATTACAATAGAGCTGAAATATTGCTGAAGTTGGCGTAAAACATCAATCGACCAATCAATCAATCCTTGATTTATTGATATATCAAGATCAAGAAAAGGAGTATAATCACTGCTGCTATCGGATTATTTAAAGTAAGTTCTGCAGGATAAATTTCATCTGTAAATTTAGAAAATTCAGGATTATTTAAAGCCAAAATATCGTCCAAATATCTATATGTATTGTTAAATTTATCCAATAAATGCTGTTTAGAAGGGTCTTTCTGAATTTTTGCGATGAATTGGGACTCGTAGCAATAAAGAGATAAATCTGCCGATAGACTGTATCACCGAAACGAACAAAAGTATTATCAAGAAGAAAATTTAATGCTTTTATCATATCCTGACAAGCCCAGTTGGTATATTTGTCATGTTTGTCGTCACTGAAAAAAGATTTAAATGTATTGCAACAAATGTACGTACATCCTGATTTTTTGAGGGACTATTTGATCAAATACGAAAATTTCTCTTTGATGAGTGTATGCGGTAATGTAGTATAAAGGTTAGAGAAATCACAGCTATCGACGAAGGTGTATGCTTAGTATTTCCTAAACTTCTACCGAATTTTCAACACTCCAAAAGTAGTTAATTCCACTTTATTCATAACATTTGTTGCTAAAGTTGATGACGAGATTTTTTGTGGTAGTAAGTGCACTAGTCAATAAAACAAAAATATGTGTAGTAGAACATTTACTTGATGCCGAAATAAAACGAAATTTGAAAGGATTTTTTTTTTAATTTTAGGAAGCCAATGCATAGTAGGGATGCTTTTATAATTAGAAGTTGCTTCAAGTTCAGCCGTAGCTATCATGTGATAATCAATTTTTGTGTTTCTGTTGACGTGGTAGCTTGAAAAGTTCTAGAATTGGCCATCATTTTCAAAATGGCCGCCAAAAAAGGCGGGAAAATTCAACATTGTCCGATTTTAATGAAATTTGGTTTCCAAATAGATATTGATGTTGCGACTTCAAAACCGGTGTTGAAAATTGTTCGTTGATCAACATTTTCAAAATGGCCACCAAAAAAGGCGGGAAAATTCAACATTGTCCGATTTCAATGACATTTGGTTTCCAAATTGGTCTTGATGTCGCAACTTCAAAACTGATGTTGAAAATTGTTCCTTGACCACCATTTTAAAAATGGATGCCAAAAAAGGCAGGAAAATTCAACATTGTCCGATTTCAATGAAATTTGGTTTCCAAATAGATATTGATGTTGCGACTTAAAAACCGGTGTTGAAAATTGTTCGTTGACCACCATTTTCAAAATGGCCGCCAAAAAGGCGGGAAAATTCAACATTGTCCGATTTCAATGACATTTGGTTTCCAAATTGGTCTTGATGTCGCAACTTCAAAACTTATGTTAAAAATTGTTCGTTCACCGCCATTTTTAAAATGGTGGAAAAATTCAACATTGTCCGATTTCAAATGAAATTTGAATTCCAAGTAGATATTGATGTTGCCACTTCAAAACCGATGTTGAAAATTGTTTGTTGACTGCCATTTACAAAATGACGTTTCAACTTCAAAACTGTAGTCGAAAGTGGTCCTTAGCAAGAATGTTTTTTGTCAAAAAAGCCCAACAAAGAAATATAGTAAAACAGCAATGCTACATCTATGCCTGTATAAACCTAAATAAACATACAATTAACTGGCAAAATGTTCTTACAATTGCTGTCATCCGTTGCCCGACAAAAAGACTAACAGAAGACAATCGCAATACCCAAATAACCACAGGGCATTCATCGAGTCAAAAGAAAGAAAACTTGAATTTATTTTCTGCATATGCGCATTTGGACAACTTATGTCTCTGCAGTGCAGATAAAATCTAAACGTTTGGAAGACCATTAACTCAAAGATGTTCAAAAACTGATAGAGAACAAATAACCAACATGATCTAGATGTAAAGCCAAAAACAGCCAAGGACAGAGCTTTGCATGAGGGAGATACTCCTTAGTTTTCAATTAAATTTACAAAAAACATGAGATGTGGGCAAAAAAACAGTTGGTCAGAATGAAAAAAATAAAAGCGTTGTTCATTGCTTATTAATAACATGTATTTGTAGAGACTTTCTCTCATTTGCATTTACTCCATATCCATTCATTGTTAATTTTAGACTAGAGTTTGTCTCTCCTGCAGTGTGGAATGAGTAAAAAGATTCCCCGTGAGAGAGATGTATGCTCTAAATACATTTCAGTTATGGTGTACTTGTTCTTGAGAGAATCTCTCATATGGTACGCTATCACACTTTCACATTTTGGGTTTTTATATTATTTGTATTCTAAAATCGTTATTCTGACCACCTGTTTATTGTGCCCACATCTCATAATTTTATTATGGCAGGTTTTCTTACAATTGGCTCGATGAGTGCCCTGTGGTTGTTTAAATGTTGTGATCGTCTTCTATCGTCTTTTAGTCGGGCAATGGATGACAGCGATTGTAAGAACACTTTGCCATTTGACGATCCCGCATCCATGGATCATTAGGTAAAAAAGCATGTATGTAGCGTTGCTCGACAATTAGCCATGAATTCTGCCCAAACCGGTGCTAGGGGCCGTCTTCAACTTGCATTTATTTTTGTAATTTCGAAATGTAATCCTGATCATCTGTTTTATGTGCCCACATCTCACTATCTTATAACGCCAAGTTTTCTTACATTCGACTTGATGAGTGCCCTGTGTTTGTCTATATGTTGTAATCTTTTGTTGACAATCCCGCACATGGATGTAGCATTGCTCGACAATTAGCAAAGAATTCCGCTTAAACCGGTGCTAGGGGCCGTCTTGAACTTACTATGAGGTATGAGCAAAGCTCATTGTTGAAGGCTTCATGGTGACCTCAAGATGAAGAACATCAATAAAAGCGTTGTTCCTTTGCTTGTTTTTTACCATGTATTTGTAGAGACTTTGTCTCATGTGCATTTACTCCATATCCTTTTATTCACCATTTGCTATGAGGTATGAGTAAAACTCATTGTTGAAGGCCTCGTGGTGACTTCAAGATGAAGAACAACAATAAAAGTGTTGTTCCATTGCTTATTATTACCATGTATTTGTAGAGACTTCGTCTCATTTGCATGTACTCCATATCTCTTCATTGTAAATACATTACAAAAACAAAAAAAGGCCAAAATTTGAAGGTATGATAATGCGTCCATATGCATACAAATATGAAACACTGCAAACAAGCTAAAAATCATCGTATATTAATTATTTGAACCATTACCTTTGTGCATAGTTATCAAAATTCTTGCTTGAAGCTACACTTAATAAGTCTTGTGTAAACCTCTTGAAAATGCAAGGGAAATTTGCACCAAGGAGTACCCTAATTGCACCAATGTAGGAAAATTGGATTTTTTTTTTTTTTTTTTTTTTTTTTTTTTTTTTTTTTTTGTTATAGTTAAAGTATGTTTCA